>OY796886.1:16933001-17089578 GCA_963680785.1 Diplosoma virens | reverse complement strand
CGTTTTGGCGCCAGTCTATTTTGAAAGTAGCAGAAAGATTTGAATAAAACAGTATAATAAATCAACGTAACCCTAACCTAACCCCTAAACCGTAAACCGTACAATTTTCAAGATTTTACGAATAAGAAACGGCGGCCGCGGCAGAACGGCTTCGCCAAATCGTCCCACCCCGATTTGGGTGTTCCAGTAAAAGGCCTAGTTCGGCTATATTTATTGGGATATTATCAAAAAATTTAGTTTGATGTATTGCATTTGTACATGTGCATTAAGTACACTTATAAATGTTTTAAGCTTTGCATATATAGGTTTCATTTGATATAATTGTTTTAAGTTATGCTCATCGGAACTGACTCACAACACGGCACGTATTGGCGGTCCGGGCCACATTGTTTCGATTGATGAAACGTTTGTGGCTAAACGAAAGCCTGGCAATCCCCAAGGACGGCCAGTACAGCCGCAATGGGTTTTTGGAGGTATCGACCATGAGTTTAAATGTGACAATTCAGTTAATTAAACTGATTATTACCAATCTTTTTTGAGTTCTGGACACCTCAACGCAATCTTTAGAGACCACCAAAGTTTGACCATTAATAATTCAAAAAATACCTCACATTTTCTATCGAAATTTAAACAAAATAAAAATTAAGAATTTAGGTTGTGTTAGAGCCAAAACGTTTTTACAGTTTTATTGCTAGAAGTATGTAAAATTAGGCTTTTGCAAGGTCAGTTCAATTTTTACGTTTACACTTTATTTTAACAAAAGTGTAATGCGATTGTAACGGTTTCGCTGTTCTAAGAGCCTTAAACTGTTTTACATTTGGAAATAAGGAGTGACGTCAATGCACACGACAAATAAAAACAATGAAGAAGTCAAGGAAACCTTGTTTTATTGCCTGAATGATCAAATTATTAAAAATATTTTAGACCAGTTTTAATTATTTGGTGTACAATTGGTGTTGTAATTTTTTCTAAATACACAAAACCGGAATACATGTATTGCAAAAAATATGAAAGCATTTTCGATAGGCGATACATTGATAATTGTCCATCTTAGAAAAAGCTATAACAGACTTAAAATATCTACTTTCTCCTTGAACCCAAACAAAAAACCTTTGTACACATCCTTTTTCACCTTGGACCTTACCGCCATGGGTACTACGAGAAGAGTTGAAAACTCCAGAAAGCATTGCTCTTAGATTCATAAAAGACGCAAATGTTCCGCAACGCTAAGGTAGCAATTTCCTTGTGGGATGGGTTGCAGCAATTTTGTTGTGAAATGGATACTCTTCCTTGTGGAAAAAGGTCTAGAGGACGACCCCGAACTCGCTGAAGACCTGGTCTGTTCTTTTTTTAAAAATCAACCGGGTGAATTGGGACTAGTTACAAAAGTCCGGACAAATTGGAGATACCAACTCGAACTACTTCCCCTTCAACCCCAAACGACAAGCGAGCAAAGGGAAAGACTTTCTTTTTCATTTTTGGCGTGAATCCACTTTATCTTAAGAGCACGACTGACAGTGTTTCCTCTAGTTATACTTTGCAGCTAAATTGTTAGTTTTAATATTATACATGTAGCAGTATAAAACAGTGACTTGGACGAAAATAATATTTCTCTGCAGTATAAACTTTTGGTTGAACAAAATGGTAAGCTATAAAAACCTTCTTTTAACATAAGGTCAAACAAGGTCATTGTATGCCAAAAATGTTGTAGTATGTAAAGGTATCCGCTCCAAGTTACATGAAGATAAGACTTGAAAGTGTACAATAGTACGAAGAAAAAAATTGGGAAAAATTCTAAAAATTGATTAATAAACCCTGCAAATGATAGCTTGTGCACAATCGGCGGTAACAAAAGTATATCGTTTTCTTGCATATTTCGAAACCAAATTAATTCTTACAACTTTCAATTATGTTTTTAAAATGTTTGGACATGTCAAAAATAATAAGTAAAAAATGTTTTGGAAACAAATGTTTGCTTTGTAAACTTAAACTAGCTATACAAACTTACAAATAACAGCTTGTGCAAAATCGGCCCCCATAAAACCATTATGTTTTGTCGAATATATTTCAAACAAAAAATTTCTTGCAACTGTAAAGTATGTTTTAAGAGTGATTAGACATGTAAAAATAATAATTATAAAGTGTTTAAAAAACAAATGGCTTTTGTATAAAGTAAAATTTATAAATGACTTTTACGAATAATAGCTTGTGGACAATCGCCCTTTATAAAACCATTATGTTTTTGTGAACACATTTTAGCTATGTTTTAAGAGTGTTTAGACATGTGAAAGAAAGAATTAAAAAATGTTTTGAAAGAAAATAGCTATTTTTTAAAGTGAAATTCATTAATGACATTTACGAATAATAATAGCTTGTGCAGAATCGGCCGTGACGAAATATTTTAGTTTTATTAAATGATTTAAAGCAAAATCGATTTCTACAACTTGACAGTATATTTTAAGAATGTGTAAGGCATGTATAATGATTGAGAAGTGTATTTGGAAATAAATCATTATTGAAACGTGCGAATGATAGCTTGTGCAGAATCGGCCCCCAAAAACATTACGTTTTCTTGAATATTTAAATAAATTCAATTGTTAGAACTTTAAACTATATTTTAAGAGTGTTTTATTTATATGAAAATAATAACTTAGAAGTGTTTGAGAAACGAATGATTGATTTTTAAAGTTAAATTCATAATACAAACCTGCGAATGTTAGCTTGTGCAGAATCGGCCGTGACGAAATATTTTAGTTTTATTAAATGATTTAAACCAAAATCGATTCCGTTTTCTTGAATATTTAAATAAATTCAATTGTTAGAACTTTAAACTATATTTCAAAAGTGTTTTATTTATGTGAAAATAATAATTAATATATGTTTGAGAAACGAATGATTGATTTTTAAAGTTACTTTCGAAATACAAACCTGCGAATGTTAGCTTGTGCAGAATCGGCCGTAACGAAATATTTTAGTTTTATTAAATGATTTAAAGCAAAATCGATTTCTACAACTTGACAGTATATTTTAAAAATGTGTAAGGCATGTATAATGATTGAGAAGTGTATTTGGAAATAAATCATTATTGAAACATGCGAATGATAGCTTGTGCAGAATCGGCCCCCAAAAACATTACGTTTTCTTGAATATTTAAATAAATTCAATTGTTAGAACTTTAAACTATATTTCAAAAGTGCTTTGTTTATGTGAAAATAATAATTAATATGTGTTAGAGAAGCAAATACGTGAAAATATCTAAAAATAAATTGTATAACTTAATAAATGCCTTTGTTTGTCGTTGTTTTGCTAAAAAGAACGATTTATAATAAAGAAACAAAAAGAGAAGCGGAAAACGAGAGACGAGAAAACGAGAGAAGTCAAAGTGGACATAAAAGGCGCTTACGGCCGATTCTGCACCAGACCCGAAAATCTTTATTTCTATTTGCACTATAAGTAATTTTGAATTGATTGTGAATAGAACCAAAAATTAATTAATTTAAGTCAATTAGTATTGTCTATGATTTTTTAAAGTAAGTAACAACGACAAAAAATAAAAAGTTATAAAACTATTTAGTGGAAACGACAAATTTTACAAGATATATTGATATAAAATAAAATGAGGTTGCAAGCAAACACTTCAAAAATTTCTTAAGCTTACTTCAGTTTACCAGACCCTAAACTTCAAAAATTTCATCAAAATAACAGTTGCAAATTTACTAAACCACAAAAAACAAAACTACATATTTATTTAAAAACAGCAATTGGTCTACCTTCAAGATAGTGCATTTGTACCTTTCATAGATAAGAAAATATAGAAGATTCGAAATTGAAATGAGAAAACTACCGGTACCGTATTTTGCCATGTGAAAAACAAAACTAAAGACTAATCGCTCAATCACAAGAGGCGTTAACTGGAGTATTCTTTCTTTGTTCATTGATTTTTTTTTATTTCTCTCATAGCTTAATTCTAAAACTTACACATTCCATTTATTTAAACTACAAATCAGGTTGCTGTGTTACCTTATTTCGGAAATCAAAGTGTGGTGTTCATATTTTGTACGACTTGAGAAACAAAAATTCGGATCCGGATCCGCTCCGGATCCGTAAAATTTAGCGGATATCCGCTCCGGATCCGCTCCGTGATCACCTCTGTGGCAGAACGGAAATAAAAAAAACTGAACTGAACTGAACTGAACACAATTAATGTGAAAAAACACTTAAAAGGAATCAAGGACGAACCGGATACAAAATGGGAAAAATCAATTCTCAACAAGAACAAAGTATTTTCAAAAGAGACCGCAATGTAATCGATCAAATGTAATTTCAACAAGTTTAATAGGAACAGTAAAATAAGTAAAACTAAAACAAAATAACAAAGAGGACGATGATTATAATAAGAATACTAATCGTCCTATATATAATAATTTTCATTGTGTTATTGATGTCATCTGATTTATGGTATAAATCGTATTATCGTCAGTATTTGGGGCTAATTTTGTTTTAAACTTGTCTTTTTCAATTGTGCGTGTTTAAGGGTTGATGTGTGTGTTTTTTGTTTTTTTTTTGTGAATATATATATTGACTTTTTACGTGTGAGATAAATAAATCAATAAAATAAATATATGTAATAAATACATATCTGTTTGCCTTACTTCGCCGGCACAGAGCTCGATAATCACAAAGCTAAAGCAGAATTATTAATAAAAACGCTAAACCAGAATAAAAATTTAAAATTTAAAATCCACAACAACCTGTTTCGCCAAAGACGGCTCATCAGGTGGAATCTTATTAAATATAATCTATATATATAACAATATTAATAATAATAATCATCATCCTAAAATAGAATATATATTTATTAATAAAAACACTAACACAGAATAAAAATTAAAATCCACAGCAGCCTGTTTCGCCAAAGACGGCTCATCAAGTGAAATCTGTAAAGTTATTAAAAAAGTTCACCTCTCGCAACTCTTGTGCGACAGAAAGGAATTTTCCAAAGCAATCCCGGAGTTCGTAGAGGCTATGCATCGAAGTGGAAACACTGATAAACTCGAGTATGCAGATATCCTTGGTTCCAAGAAAAAAAAGACAAAAAAGAAACGTCACGTGGTTTAACCCACCGTTTAGCGAGCCTGTCAAAACCAACATCGGCAAGGAATTCTTGTGACTGCTCACTAAACACTTTCCTCCCCATCACCGATTCCACAAGATTTGCAACACATTCAACGTCAAGGTGAGCTACAGCTACATGCCAAACATGGCTGCAGTTACATCCAGGCATAATAAAATTATACTATCTAACAGAACTACTGCAAATAGCACCACACCAACGTGCAATTGTAGAAACAAATTCATTAAAGGGAGCCGGTTGTTCATTAAAGGGAAAATGTCGCAAAAGCTCTATTGTCTATAAAGCATGCTTAATATCAGGCAACGCCGCCAACAATTATTATGGTTGTTGTGAAACGGAGTTCAAACCGTTTCTACAACCATAACCAAAGCTTTAAAATATGGAAGGAATAGTAACGCCACCGAACTCTCCAAAGTTTTCTGGCAGGCCAAGGACGCGGGAAAAAACCACCGCATAAAATAGAGCATCGCGGCCCATATAGCCCCATACCAACCGGGGGCAAGATCTTGCAATCCATGCCTCACAGAAAAACTAACGATCTTACAGGCAGATTCAAACTCAACCCTCAACAAAAGGACGAAACTCAGAGGAAAATGTCGTCATGCGAACAAATTTTAATTAAGCAATTTTTGTTAAATCTCTTTGACTTGCTCTTCCCGCTTCTTTTCTGTGTCATCTAACCAAGCCTTGGTTCTATCTCTTTGTTTCTTTCTTATCTCTACCGTAAGACGTCTTGTTGTTTTTAATGAGACAAAGTTTTCTATGCTCAGCACAGATTTAGCCGACCTGCTTATGTAACTGTTTGCAATTTTTCAGGGGTTCTTTGTTTTAGTGGATAATATAAGTGGTGTTAGTTAATATAATAATATTTTTGGTTTTTACATTTTCTATATATTTGTATTTTACGTTTTTTATTACTTCACAGATTCCACCTGATGAGCCGTCTTTCGCGAAACAGGCTGTTGTGGATTTTAAATTTTAAATTTTTATTCTGGTTTAGTGTTTTTTTAATAAATTCTGCTCTAGCTTCTGGTTATTAAGCTCTGTGCCGGCGAAGTAAGGCAAACAGATATATTATTGAATATATACATAGGATTTGTGGTTCCTACCAAGCGCTAGACTGCACCGGTAGAAACGGCATTGTGCATCACGCACGCCGATAACCAGACGCTAGTAATATATCGAGTTTTGGGACAGATGGCACCATAGAGTAGGCTACCATCTGTGGGCATTGTGCATCTCGCACACCGAAACCGAGCTCATTGCCGGACCATGGTTTCGAGTTTTAAACTCTCATTAGGGACAGGCCGCTTACTCATGTTTAGTCGCAGAGCTGGTCATATAAGAAAGGGTAAATCTAAGATTTGTGGTTCCACCAAGCGCGTGATGCACAATGTCGTTTCTACCGGCGCAGTCTTGCGCTTGGTAGGAACCACAAATCTTAGATTTACCCTTTCTTATATGACCAGCTCTGCGACTAAACCTGAGTAAGAGGACTATCTCTGATAAAAGTAAGCTCTTCGAATTACATGCCGCAAAACACCTTCCGGTGAAGGTTCAAAGATCGGGGATCGATATCAACTGAAAATTCACAAGCGCTTGATTGATCTTCACAGTCCATCGGAAATAGTCGAGCAAATTATTTCAATCAGCATTGAATCTGGTGTTAAAGTTGAAGTTGCCATTGCTGATAATTAAATTAAATGCTGTAACAATCTGGTTTCGCCAAAAAAAAAAATTTAAAACTCGAAACCATAGTCGGGCAGTGAGCTCGGGTTCGGCGTGCGTGATGCACAATGCCACAGATGTGACTCTATCGTGCCATCTGTCCCAAAACTTGAATATATATATAATAATATAAATAATATTAATCGTTCTCTTCGTTATTTTGTTTTAGTTTTACTTATTTTATTGCTTCTATTAAACTCATTAAAATTACACTAGATCGGTTACATTGTAATCTCTTTGGAGAATTTTTTTATCTCTATATTTATCCTCCTGACTCGCAGGAAAGCACCGGAGGCGCTATACATAGGGCAAGAAATTACCCCGACCTGCTTTTCCAAGATCCCAAGATATTACTGTCTGCTTAAAATTTTTTTTAATAGAGATATGACTTTAATTTAGAACTGCTTGCCAAGACCACCAAGCAGGGGAAAGTGCAGTAAAGTGTCTTTCCCAAGGACACAACAGAAAGTTTCTTTGTTTGTTGAGAGAATACTTCGTTCTTATTGAGAATTGATTTTTTACATTTTGTATCCGGTTCGTCCTGGATCCCTTTTAAGTGTTTTTTCACATTAATTGTGTTGATTTGGTTATAGTAGCTGTCACACTTCATTCATAATTTTAATCATAACGATGTAGTTTATCCCCGTTAAAAGTAATTCGTAGTGTTATTATAAGAGAGATAATTGCGTCTCTTTTAGCGCTGCCGTCGTATTATCCGATTCGCTCTATTGCTCGATATATGTATATTCTTTTCTCTTTTTATCTTTGTATTGATGTAATATGTTTTTGACCAACTTCATTGTACTAGAAGGTTCGCGTATATGCCACTTGATTCGAGCGTAACAATCTCTCCAGGGGGTTCTGCCTAAATCTCGAATTTACGAGAAAGTTTACGTCACGTGATTTTGGTTTCTATATAAAGCCGACGCGTAGCGAATTGGTGTGAGATTAGATGTGATTTGAAGACGACTCGAGTGGAAGTAATTGGTTGGGAGCGGAAGGCCCGTTAGTTTTTGTATTGGTCGTCAAGTGTTGAATTTATTTTGTGCCAGTGGTTGGCAGTTTTGTTCTACAGAGGTAGAATTACTTGTGTTGATTGAGTCAAGTTATAGTGTTAATTTCGCTTTGCAGTTTGGCAAAGCGTGGAATAGAAGTTTCGTCGGTCGTGATCTTTGTAATACATTTGTTGTTATTAGAGACAGTGATATCTGTTTGTTGTGAAGAAGAGCCTTCAACGAAATCAATCCGACCTTTCGTTCAAACCAACTGTATAAACCGTCAGGCTCATAGCAAGACTACTTCTTGAGTCGGAATAAAATAAAATTTAGACACAGCTTTGTTTCAGCGCAGGTATTCGGGTTACCTAGCTCAACTGGTCCTTTGGGATTCCCGAACAAAGTTTGTGACAAAATCGAGAAAGTCGATAAAAGACGAACAAAGTCGGCAGCGTGGTCGAGTGGTTAACGCACCGGACTGATGATCAACATGGTCTCGGTTCAAAACCCACTTGCGCCATTCTGTTGTGTTCTTGGGAAAAACACTTTACGGCACTTTCCCCTGCTTGGTGGTCTTGACAAGCAGTTCTAAATTACAGTAATATCTCTACTAAATTACAAGCGGACAGCAATATCTTGGCATCTCCGGAAGCAGGTCGGGGTAATTGCCTACCCTATGTATAGCGCCTCCGTCGCTTTCCTGCGAGTCAGGAGGATAAATATAGAGATTAAAATAAAAAATAAAAAATAAAAAAAAAAAGTGACAGTAGCGTTTTTTGATTCTCGATAATAAAAATGTTGTCTATGTTTTTTGGGTCTCGTTCACTATTTCATTATAATAATAATAATCGTCCTATTTATTATTTTGTTTTAGTTTAACTTATTTTACTATTCTTATTAAACTCGTAGAAATTACATTTGATGGGTTACACTGTGATCTCTTTTGAGAATACTTTGTTCTTTTTGAGAATTGATTTTTCGCATTTTGTATCCGTTTTGTCCTGGATCCCTTTTAAAATGTTTTCCACATTAATTGTGTTGATTTAGTTATTGTAGCGTTTCTTGATTCTCGGTAATAAAAATGTTGCCTATGTTTTTTGGGTCTCGTTAACTATTTCTCATTACCAACCACGTAAGCTTTTAGGAATTCCCTTATACGTAAAAGGTAATGAATTATGCTTCGCGAATTTGAGAACCCAACGTTTTTGGTTTTCATTTACAAGAATTAATTGTGTTGATTTAGTTATTGTAGCGTTTCTTGATTCTCGGTAATAAAAATGTTGCCTATGTTTTTTGGGTCTCGTTAACTATTTCTCATTACCAACCACGTAAGCTTTTAGGAATTCCCTTATACGTAAAAGGTAATGAATTATGCTTCGCGAATTTGAGAACCCAACGTTTTTGGTTTTCATTTACAAGAACTTAAGCCTAGTAGAGAAACGAAGGCCTTTCCTCGGTACCTCTGAATAATACAGGAGTTGCATATGAAGCCACAAAGTAAACTTCAAATACAAAGATTAAATTAAAACTATTTACGATGCAAAATAATTAAGAATATTACTTAATATTACTTTTATCAGCATACAAAAACTCTTGAAACAAAAATACCTCGATCAGTTGAAATTCTAAATAAATTGAAATACTTTTTACCCAGCTCGGCATTATTGAAGAGATATCATTCGCTTATTCATCTCATTTCAATTATGACCTTCTTCGGGGTAGCCTAGGACTTATCCGACGTATCTGAACAAATTAAAATTATTTCAAAAGAACGCGATTCGTACAGTTACCTTCTCCAATTGGTCAGCTAGCTCTTAATCCCTATACAAAAAAACTAATGTTTTGCCTTTGCCAAAACTATTTGAGTTTGAAACAGCAAAATTGTTATTCTCACACATAATTTGTTGCTTAAAATTTTTGATAATTACTTTTATTTGCTAAGCTTTGCCAGCTCTCACAGTCGACTCATAGACAGTGTCCTAAATGCCGCCTTGCGCAGAGTCACTGGATCCCAGCGTCCCACTCCGACGGACTAACTTTTAGGCATCTAGCCAGCTGAGTTTTGTCGACTAGGAGCGACAATCTACTCAACTTACCGTAGATCCCTGAACCTGATCAGTGATATGATAATACTCGTATGCTGCAGGGCCGCGTTAACCACCTCTCAAACTCCCTGCCTGAGGGGCCCAGCGTTGTATAGGGGCCCACTTATTTCCCTAAAAATAATCATGTTTTCCAGGTTTTGCAATAACACTATTATAATGGTCTAGATCAAGGCTTCTCGAATTGTGGGTCGCCACCCCAAATGGAGTCGCGTAAAAAATTTTGGGTTCGCAAAATAAATTGGCTTTTTGTGCTTTTAAAATTGTTTTTTTTTACAATAATATTTATTGACAATCAAAAACTAAAAAAGGTAAAGAGTCATTATATTATTGTTGCGTCATAAAGTAGTAAGGTGGCGTGTCAGAAGGTGAGTCGTGAGGCATAATCAAGAGAACAGCAAGAAACAAAAGCAAAAAAAATAACTTACTGAGTCCAAAACCAGGTATAGATCAGGGTTTCCCAAACTTTTAGTTCATTGGTACACTTGGACACTTTATAGGTTTGCAAGTACCCCCAAGATTTTGTTACGTTTCTCTAAAAAAAAAAGAAAGGTCTTCAGTTTGAATCAGTCTCGAATTTTACGAGTTCCGGCCCAAAATCAAGATGATCTCTAAAAAAAAGGTCTTCACTCTGAATTGTTCTGTTTAACTTAATTTACTGAATTCTAAAATTCCAGATATTTGAGTTTATCTTGAAATTCCTTCCGGACACGGAATTTAACTTAAATAAAGATATTTTCTCACGTATTATGTACCCCTTGAAAAGCAAAAATATACCCCTGGGGGTATATTTAGTCCAGTTTGGGAAACCTTGTTATAGATCAGGGTGGTCCAACTTCTGCACTCTTGTGGGCCACTTTTCAAAATTATTCGAGTTTGCGGGCCTCAGTCGGCTAAAAATTCCTATTTTCGTTCCAAAATCAGGTGTTCTCTAAAAAAAAAAAAAAAAAAAGGTCTTCACTTGGAATCGGTCTCCAAAATTCCTATTTTGGCGCAAAATCATAGCGTTCTCCAAAAAAAAATTACGGCTGCTGCTTCTGATCGACAAGACTTGTGCAAAATTGATATGCGGCCCGCGAGCCCGTAGTTGGACCACGCTGTTATAGAAGATTGCCGCTACTTATGATCGACAAGACTTGAATTGTGCAAAATTGTTCCGCGGGCCGCACAAAATTGTTTCGCGGGCCGCTGGACCACGCTGTTATAGATGAATGCGAAAAAATTAAATTATTTATTTGTCTTGATAAGGTAGCTGTGAAAGAATATAGACAATTTTTCCATCCTATTAAATGTGCTTGATAATGTTATTAAATAAAGTCTGTTTTTGTAATTTTGTTAATTCGCTTTAGGTTACTATTTCCATTTTTCGTGTTATTACATGGTTTTTCATGCACGCGCGTGATTTTCCATAAGAAAAAATTAACGTAATATTAGCCTTCACATATTGGAATCGCACAAAAATTTATTTTTTAAAATGAGGTCGCAGAACAAAAAAGTTTGAGAAGCACTGGTTTAGATCAGGGACGTCCTACCTTTTTTCATTATGGGCCAAATTAATGACCTGAGAATACTGCCATTTAATAACTTTAAAAACAATTTAAATTATTTTTGCTTTGGTGATTAGATTCTTGAAATCTTAAAAATTTTATATTTTATTGTGTTTTTTTTCCATTGTTATATGCCGCTGTCAAATCGACAAATACGGCACCAGCCTTCTTCTTAGCTTCGAAAGAATCCTCCATGTTCTGTGTCAACACCATAACTTGAGCCACAGTTGATTTCCGCGTCAAAACCCAACCTACTTTTTAGGAAGCAATGGATCAATTAGCCTAATTGGTTTGACCCGAGAGTAGATAAGCCTCTCAAGGATCTTGTAAGGGGCACAGAGCAGAGATATCGGTCGATAACTCTTTGAATCCTTCACAGGGTTCATCAGCCTTGGAATTGCGACTACAAGCGCACCTCTCCGGATCTTGGAAATTTTGAGTCGGCGCAAGTAGGAAGAAAAGAAGTTATATAACTATGGCTTTAAGGTAGCTCTGGCGTGGGTTATAAGCTCTGGGCAGATGGAATCAGGGACCGTAGCTTTACCTGATTTTAAGTGTTGAAGGGCAGCAGTGAATTCTCTCTGTGAAAATGTTTTAGAATTTACTGGGTGATATAAATACTTGTCTTTATTATATACCACTCAATCTATGGTTTTAACCAACAAGAACAATAACGCTCAAAACAACGTTGCCAAGATAAACTAAAAGAGAGATCATCACTAACAAGAACATTTTAACATTAAATGTTTGGCTACCAGCATAAAGCTTCGATAAAACAACTACTAATTATGATGATTAAATTAAGCGCTTTAAGACGAAACGATATCAATTAGGTCTGGATTTCAAAACTTGGCGTAAACGATTAACAAATTAATAAATCATTACACTGGGTCTGGTGTTGTGGCTTTCCAAAGGTCAGACACTTTTTGAGAAATAAGTTGAGATGACTTGCGGCTAATAGCCTCGTATCTCCCATTTCTAACCTATCTGAGATGCAATAGCATCAGCTGAAACGGGACAGTAACGAGAAAAGTGTCGTGACCTACAAAGTAAGTTGTTCAATATACTCCATGTCTTAAGACTAGAGTGTTAAAGTTGCTGCTCTGAACTGCTTCGGACCACCGATTCCTTTGCTTTTGTAGCGTGAGTAGTTTTTGGCGCACGAGCAAACTTTAACATCCTTTATTAAAAGGGGCACAAATTTCAAGCAAACAGACGAAATGGTATTAAAATTCCGAAGCTATTCAAATACAAATCTTTACTCAGCAGCGTTGCTGAACAATGAGTCTCAATTAAATTGAGCTTCAGAGGGCGCTCTACCAATTCGGTTGTTAGTAGTCGGTCTCGTTCTATTTCGCCCCGTCTCTGTCTCTGTCTCGATCTGGGAATGCCCGCAGTCGGTCCAGTCAGAATATATGACGTCAAAATAATTTACTATTATGACGCCTGAGCCTTTTTTACAGGTGACATCACGAGGCGATAGATCACAGGTCAAACTATATCCTGTTCGCAGTGTGTCGATAATGATTGCAAAAAAGGCGGAATAATGATAATAATTACACAAATGGGATTGATGGTGCAATCAGTCAACGATCGGTTGGGGGGGAGCAACGGAAAGGCGGTACATAAAGAAAATATTAAGAAATGCGAAGTTGTTACATGCAGTTGTCCTAGGAGCAGGTAAGTGCTGTGCAGCGAGCGGAAAAGCGCTGCAAGCTGAATCTGCAGCAAGCGAAATATAACGTGTGAAAAAAATGCATTCGCGGAAAACTTTGCAATATCGAACAAATGCATGCACGAACAGTGGTGGATATTGGGTGAGGCGAATGAGGCAGTTGCTTCGAGCCCCCTCTATTTTAGGCGGCCCCCTTT
This sequence comes from Diplosoma virens, assembly GCA_963680785.1. Taxonomy (NCBI): domain Eukaryota; kingdom Metazoa; phylum Chordata; class Ascidiacea; order Aplousobranchia; family Didemnidae; genus Diplosoma; species Diplosoma virens. The sequence continues at coordinate 17,076,200 of OY796886.1, read as the reverse complement.
GAAACTAGCGCATATAGTTTCATTTTGCTGCAGGTGTTTTTTAGAGATCATTATGAAATTGGGACGAAAAGTGAGAAATACAAGATCGATTCGAGGTGAAGACCCTTTTTTTTAGAGATTACCATGATTTTGGGAGAAAAAAGTGAAAGACGAGATCAAAGCTCTTTTTCTTTTTTAGAGAACATCAATTTTTGGAAATCCTTGCCTCGGGCCCCTGAATTTGAATATCCAACACTGTGCACGAAAGACAGTTTGCGGCGACGAGTTCGCTACACTTTCTTTCAAGTGTGGCAAGTAAAACTGTAGCAGTCAAACTTGAGTCCTTTTCCGAAGAGACCGCAGGAATGTTGTATAAAAGGATTCACACTCCGCATCCCAAATTTGTTTCTATTCATCGCGCAACTACTCGCGTGCCCTCTTTTTCAACCAATCAGAGGCGCCGTTGTTTTCGATGTCTTCCAATTGTATATGAACCACATTTTTCATGCAGTTCGTCATTTGCCAACAATTTCTTCTAACAAAAGTTGGCCGAAATAATTCTTAGGAAAGAACAGCTTTTTTAAAGACTACAAAAAATTGAAAGAGTTAATGGTTCCGTCAGTGCCATTAGTAATTCTCAATTTCATTTTATTCAAATTCCTCTCCGATTGCTCCTTCAACGATTATCTCTAATCTCAGGTTGCGAATTCTTTCTTAGAGTGCCAAGTGGCATACTTTAGAAACACTGAGCTCGATAAAGTTGATATCAGTTGCAATGCCGAGTGCTTTATAAAACAGGCTTGCAATACGTCCCGATTTTTATAGGCTTGTCCCGGCGTCCCACCCGGTCCACCATATGTACCGGTTTTTCTAATTTTAAGTAAAGAACTATTTTCTAGAGAACACGACTTTTTCGCGACAAAAATCAAAAAATCTTACACAGATTGAAAGTGTAGACCTTTTTTTTAGAGAGCACTGTTTTTTCGGACGAATTTTTTACTTTTAACAAACGTCCCGGTTTACCGCTACAAAAATGTGGAATGCCTACGATAAGACGGTTAGAATTGAATACTTTTGAATCAAACTATCATACAACTAAAATTTAATTTATTAAAAACCCAGCAGTCTGTTCACTCAAGCGCGATTACCAGAGGTAGGTTTCTTATTCAAACAGAATTTGATATATGACTACACAAGGCAAATATCTTCATCTTTTGTAGTAATGTTTTGTGATCGCAGCCAATATTAGAGTTTTGTTGGTTTTGACCTGAAATAATTCAATTATATCAGTAAGCTTAACTCAAGGAACTTTTAATTAATAGTTGCGTTTCCGGTGAAGAAAAAAATTCATACAACTTCTAAGTGGTCTAAAAAGCATAACACAACATTTGAATGTGATTTTGGAATCGGTTTTGGCCTATGACCAGAACCACTTATAGTAGGCCTAATCCTGTTTTCGACTCTGCAACCCTCCCCCATGGAAAGTTTCTGCGCAAATTACCGATTGAAACAAACCGCAATTTTTGCAAAATCTCCGGGTTTGGAGTATTTAAAAGAGCTGCTTTAAGGATGTTATTGCCTTGCGGGTGAAAGTTGGTCTCTACATTGCGAGTAAACAAAAAGAGGAGACCAAGTTTAAAGGTTTAATAACAAGGTACATTTTTTTAAAAAATGGATATTGACCCGAGGAGTATTAAATTGGTGGAAGAGTAAATGAAAAGTCTATGTAATATGTGACGATGTAGGCCTAAGTCTGCTATTTTTAACGATCTTAAAGTTACACATAATAAACAAGCTTGTAAAAAATGGATTCTGGAAAATAAAACTTTTTTATTTTGAAAGTTTAATTTAGACTTACACCTTGCACGGCACGATTACCTGGAACCAAGGAAAAATTTGAGAACAATTTTTCTGAAATCTGATATCAGTAAATCTAAGCAGAAATTGCAAGAAAATATATTTACCTTAAATTTTAAGTCAATAGATTTCGTCTAGCCAACATACAGCCAACATATTTTTCCGGTTTCATGCGGCTCTTAAGTTGATAATGTGTTTGTGTTTTTTGGAGATATTAGTTTATTTAACAATGTGTTAGAAGTAAAGACTTTGTTTTGGTTTTTACTTGACGTCGAAGGTAACATCTTGTTTACTAAAAGTACTAAAGACCAAAAAAGTGCATGTGTCATGAGATAAAGCCGGAAGAAGTTAGCTTTGTTATCTGCAACACTAGCTACGTTATGCCTACGTTGTCGTTTTTCTCCAGCTTGCAGTGGCTAATATTCACACCACCTACATTACTACAGTACATTTTTCTTCCTTCCCTCTGATCTTTAAAAAATAATATACCTGATTTTCTAGAATCCGTTTTTTTACGAGCTTGTTTATTATGCGTAACTTGATCATCAATAACAGCAGACTTACACAGACTCTTTATTTACTCTTCCACCAATTTAATACCTCCTCGTCTTAATGTCTTTTTTTTTTGCTAAATTGCATCTTCCTATCCGACCTTTGAGCTTGGTCCCCGCGTTTTGTTTATTCACAATGTAGAGACTAGCTTTTTCCCGCAAGGCAATAACATCCTCATAACAGCTCTATCAAATACTCAAACCCAGGGATTTTTCAAAAGTTGCAGTTTGTTTCAACCAGTTGTTTTTTTAGTAAAAGTAGTGATTTATTGGATTTGAATTTTAGGGAAACATATTGCCCCGTAGTAGATGAATGAATGAATGAATGAATGAATGAATGAATGAATGAAACAGTTTATTTTCACAAATGAGCAACAACATTTACATAAGCACAAAGCGATTTTTTGTGAGGAAGCACCGAAAAACCGTTAGGTTATCAAAGTCAAGGTGCTCCCTGTAGTTCAAAAAAAGAGAAAAAAAGAAAAACAAAACAAAACAAAACAACAATACAACAAGGGTAATACAAATGACTGACTTAATTACGTAAATGGTAAATAATAGTTAATAGACCTGTTTCCTGTGTAAAACGAGAATTCTCGTTGTGCGATCACATCTTTTCATGGCGTAAGGTTCTTTTTCAAAAGTAATTTGATAGCACATTAGTTTCGACTTCACGGATTTTTAATTTCGCTGACTCAAAAAGTTATGGCAATAAAACGCTTTGAATGTTATTTCCCGAGGGACGTATTACATTAAACTGAAATCTTTTTAGTACGTAGATGCATAGATTTACAAATATTAGATCTTGTAAGCATTAAGCTAAAACTTTTTCGTGATCCCAAGCAATTGTGTTGTGCAAGCAGTTGTGAATCTGAGTTAAGCTTTGTTTAGATGAAAATAACAATAGCCTGGATATTATTGTATCAAATATTTTTCGAGAAAAAAAACAAAAAATTTTTAGACAACTCAACCAGCCTGTTGCGATATAAGCCAAAATTAGCCAAAAATTGTTTTTTCCAAATAGCTTTTTTTTTCTGCTATCACATGTATTAAGTAGTCATATACAGTCGACCCTTCCGCACATTTTGATACCAATTTTATCGCTTTACGACGAAGTGGTTTTTGAGATAGGCAAAATGCACTAAAACTGCTAAAGTTGAAATTTCACCTGTGGCGTGTCATATCTTCATGACGTCATAATGTGCTAATGTTTTAAATGTCGAGCTTTTATCCAAACCCCACCACTTGAGACCCCAAGCATTTTAGATTTAAAAAATGGGAAAACATAAAACACCCTATTATGCATGCTTTTGAAAAGTTTTTTAAAACAATTAAATTTTTAATTCCTTTCGAAAAACATTTGGTTGCTTGCAAAAACCCAAGTATTTTGACAAATAATTTCGATTGAGCACAGTTGACAAGATAGTGTTTTTAGTTTTTACAATGTGATGCCAGGTGCATGTTACCGGTAATTATCAAGTAATCAATGCCTGATGTATGATTTTCTCTCAAAGGTTTATAATCAATAACCAGATTTTTCAAATACAATGGCGATAAATTTTGCAGTATTTTAGGCTATGTATCTGTATTTTTAGACGCAACTTGTAGCCTACTCAATACGACATTCAATAGATAAAATGTGGAAAATGCAATACAGTAATACAAAAATAAATTATGTTTAACGATTGAAATTGTATTGACCGCTTTTTTCCAAATCCCAAGCCGTTTTTTTAACATAATATCTTAAAACATGTTACCGATGACTAATCTTTGCCTTTTTTCTCACGTGAACAGATAACCACGTTTCTTTCTCAAAAATTATGATTTCAAGTATCTTTCTCTTTACGACTATATCAAGCTAGCCAGCGGATATGCTCAAGTGTTATTCATCTCAAAACGTTTTTTCGTGTGCTGACCAAGCAACTGCTTATCAAGAATTTACAAATAAAAACTTTATGAGCTTCTATCTTGTTGAGAGTTTATTGCTCAGCCCGTCGCGACTTAATAAAATAAATTTGCTCAAGCTTTGATCCTTGTCTACATTAAGCGAGCTTCAAATACCTTCAAAATATTTTTTAATTTCATGCAAACCTTTAATAGCATTTCAAATCTGCAAAGTAAATACTATGGTAAACAAGCAAAAACACTGTTGCAGTACGTGAATAGGTATTACTTAGGGAAACCATCAAGGACAGGGGTTCTCAAAAGGGCCACGGGCCATTTACCGGGGGGGCCATGAGTAGAAGCCTTTATTTTAGACTTCAATAGTCTTTTGAGAGAAAAATGAAGAATTCAGAGTCAGTTTAAAAATAATAACTATTTTTTTTGGTCATCACTTGACTTTTGGGGAAATATTTTAAGTAGGGGGTTACGAATGTTTGAGCGTCTCTAAAAAGGAGTCACGGACCACCAAAGTTCGAGAACCACGAACCACTGATCTAGGGTTTTAAAGAAACAATGGAAAGACGAAATAGGATTCTTGTTCGTGTCAATCGCGCTCCATCATTACGTCGCATACACCAGATAAGCTACGATGAGCAAAACTTAGTTAACCAACATGATTTCTATCTCTGTTTATTCTCCGGACTTGCAGAAAAACGTTGGAGAGGTTATACTTACCGCCAAGCAATAGTCGACCCACTTTCGAAGATGCCAAGATATTGCTGTCAGTTTAAATATATATTTATATTTGTTTTTTAGTTTTTTTAAAGATATGACTGCAATTTAAAACTGCTTGCTAAGACCAACCAGCAGAGGAAAATACCGTAAAGAGTCTTTCGCAAGCACACAATAGAAACACGTAAATAGGTTTTGAACGGCGACCGTATCGATCGCGTTCGCCATCAATAGGGCGCTCCTATTCACTCGGTCGCACTAGCGATTTTGTGATTATGAGGTAGAAAAGAACAAAGATTAAGTATTTTAGTCAATTTAAAAAAGCAAACTTTTTAAGCCTCAGTTATTATAGTGCAAAGACGATCTTAAAATGAGCCTACAATTAATACATGTAATTTGGAATTGGCAATAAATCAATATGGCTATTCAACCTATTTTTTAAATCATAAATTGAAGATTAATGAGTGTTTAGCAATCTTTTTCCACAAACGAAGAAGTTGTGTTTTGTTTCCTTTTAAGCTAATGAAATTTTTAGACAACTATAATTTGATTTGGGGCAAATAAACTTTATTTTTTGCTGTTACAGGCAACACAAAGTTAGCGGCTCTAAACTAGATTGTCATAATACGATAAGCTTTTTTTTATTCAGTAGAACTTGTCTAATTCATCATCATTTAAATCGTCAATTCTCCCAATTCTTCTCTTTTCTGTTGGTCCCGGCAGAATTCCTATCTTTTATGTATATTTCAATTCGTCTAATTTGACATAGTCTTCATCGTCAATTCGCTCAGTTTGTCACCTCTTCTCTCCCTGAAAGCATTTTGTTTGGCAAACGTCATTTGCAGTTTCGACTTCGATGTTCGCAGCTATTTTAGAAGATGTGGGAATTTAAACAAAGGGTCTTTATCTGAGAATTGTTTCATCTGTTATTTGTTCATCGAATTTATACCTGACAATCTCATTGGCAGAACTCCCCCTTTGAGGACAGTCTTAAAGTTTGTTAAAGATTTAAAAGCTGTTAGATTGAATTGAAGAGTATAGATAGAGCAAAGGAATTGAAGCATAGCCGTACCAGCCGGGAGGGCAAGGGAGGCATCGCCAAGTTTCCAAAATTTGGGCAAAATCATAATTTTTTGGGTAATGACAAGGAACTACTTGGGCAAAACCAGAAATTTTCGAGCAGCTATACGAAAAATTTGGGCAAAATCAGCAATTTTAGGGCAGCGGCAATGATCAACTGCATAAAATAGTCACTAATTTTGGTAAAAACCTTCTTCTTTAGAGAACACCATGATTTTGGAACGAAAATTGAGAAATCTGAAACTGATTCCAAGTGATGACTTTTTTTTTGGTTTTCATCCTAGAATCTAAGACAGCTTTTTTTTCCTATCGGTAATGTACTTAAAAATACATGATTCGGGGAAATGTCACAAAAGTTGAGCAAAACTTCATTGCCCCCCAAATTTTTTTGGCTGTTGGGTTACGCCTATCAATTAAAAAGTTTAATTTTAATGAAAAAAAGTTTTGTTATATATTGAACAAGTAAACGTCTAGTTATTACCTAACCAATTTCAATAAATTAAAAAGAAGACACAAATCAAGCACATGGCACTAATTCGGCAGGCTATAACATCTATTATGAGGTCACAGTATATAAGAATTTTCCCAATTAAAATTTTTATTGAGTAGCGCTTTCTGCAGTTCATTCAAGCATTGTTGCCACTGGCGAAGTTACATAAAAAGTACAGTACAGTGATGTCAAGTTACTACCGTATATACCCGTGTATTAGCCGCCCCATTGTATAAGCCGCACCTTCTTTGAATGTTTAAAACCTCCCCTCTCAATAGTGACCTGTATATAAGACACATTAAAATTGTCAAATTTTAATGAAACAAAAATTGTAAATATTCAACATTAAAGCACGCTATTTTGGTCAACCCAATTTAACCATTCTTACGTCATAGTTGGTTAGTTTAGACACAAGCATGATTAACTTCTGACACCTACAATTGTTGCGAAGCTGTTTACGTGTACTTGTGTAATTTGTAGAAAGCCAAATTTCTCTAAAAAATTTTGGTAATTCTAAATACCCGTGTATTAGCCGCATTCCGATTTTTGGACTACATTTAAGATTAAAAAAGTGCGACTAATACAATACATGGGTATATATGGTACTTGTGATAAAGTATACGAGCTGCTATGACAGAGTTTTGACCTGTTTGGATAATTGGTCACTTCGCCTAAATCGTCATTTTTCTATGATCTCTTTAAAGTGACGAATAAGGCAAATACTACAGTGCTACTAAAAAACAGGCTTAAAAGCACATTTTTTGGTAAAAAACAAACTCTTACTCTACTAAAAACAAATCAACTTTTAAATAGTTTTGTTTTAGGCCAATTAATTTAATGCTTTTGCTGTGGTCTTACAAACCTAATAATTTAGTCTGATTATAATCATTTTATTATAGGAATTCTTTTTTACTATAATTTAGCAAGTGTCTTACGACAAAGTTTTTTAAAAAAATTGGCACACAGAGTTTTTACTCTAGGTATTGATACTATTTCAATTCAAGTTCTCTGTTTCAGCTTTGGTGTTTTTTCATCGAATGTTTTAGTTTTTCATCCATTTTAAAAACGTTTTTTTGTATTTCTGTCATAATATGAGTTGGGGAAATCCATATTTCACTTTTTACCTGGCCAAGATTTGAAAAAAAATCCCAATTTCACTTAACACCCTGAAAACTTCTCTCAAATCAAGCAATGTTTCTTCGGCTATATTTATTTCAGCTCTGTGATTAATTAATCTGCAAATAAGTTTTTATGAACAGCTTTAGAAGAGGGGTCTTAGCACTTTAGTTTCAAATCGGTTGCGCGGCCAAAGCAGATATAAAGTTCATGATAAAATTTATAAACTCCATAAATCCCATAAAAATAAAATAAAAAACTAGAAAAGATGAAGATTAAAGATTGAATAACAAAACCAAAATCAGAAGGAATGCCGGGTGTTCAACCGTATGTCCAATGGCAGACAAGCTTATAATGTAATAAAAGCCCAATGAGTCCTACAGTTATGTGGGATATTAAAAAGTGTACGAAAAGTTAAAATTTAAGTTTCCCATTCATCTTGTATTATTTTATAGCTTATTAAGCTTGCGACAGAGTGAAGTTTACTTCCTCAATTCGCTTAATGGTGAGGCTGAAATTCCACTGCAGTCTGCAGCCCGGCAGTTGCAACAGTAAAAAAATAGAGAATATTGGAATTTTATTTGAATACAACACGTTTAAATCTAAAATTGCAAAACCTTACAACAACAATCGTCATAGTCACAAGCTAAGAACGGTGAGTAATGAAGAAAATGATTGATTAATGAAATTCAATTCCGATTGTAAATGTGAAAAAACTACGCAAAACACTAAATCAGATTTAACCTAATACTGCAATAAACGTAAGCAACGTGACTGAACGGTTACACTAACATTAAAATCTTCGCATACATCGAGATCAATTAAAACTTTAATATTACAATAAAATTCGTAACAATCCGATTTATAAAATCGTGAATAGCTCTTTAACACGATTGCATTACAATAATTTACTGATAAGTTATAATTAAAAAAATTTCGTTTTTTAGATCGTTTTTTAGTTTTTTTAGATCGAAACGATAACCACTAAAGATTTTGATTAGAATATATTTGAAAAGAAACGCAAGCGAACACTTAATCGAAATGATCTGTCCTGCACACGAAACTACATACAAACAACACAATGCAGCAGCTTAACACTGAAGTTGTTTAAATCGGCGAATACGTGAAAACGAACAATTAAGCTTGTAAATAAGGATGACATCTTGAAGCTATTTTTAACTTTATTGTCAAACCGCTACCTTTTGCTTTTTTTATTTCAGGCCATATTAAATTGACTTTTTTAATTAGTTCGTTTTCAAAAAAATAAAACAGGCGATAACACACGACGTTACAAACAGACGACAAAAGAAAAAATTCGCTCGAAAAAAATAAACGTATAGCAGTTTTTGTTGAGATATAAATACCAAGTCACCGACGTATAAACTATAATATAAATTTATATAAATTTAACATCGTCTTATTTAGACGAGTTAAAAAGAACCAACAACACGAGACGATTTCTATCTAACTTGATTCAAACAACCGACTAATTTCGTGCAAATTATAATAAGTGCATAGACGACAGGTTTAAACCCCGCCTCCGCTGCGATCGACAGTTATCTGCGTCCGCTCCTCCCCCAGCTTGAGAAGGGTTGCAAAACGGTTTCCGGACACCTGACCCGAACGGACATTGCTCATCAACTACAACAAAAAGAGAAGTTTCCTTCGGAAAACGATTAAAAACGAGATCAATATCATCGCTGCAAGCAACTATTTTACAAAACCGAAAAATTCCGATTAGTACTGGTTTTGAATGAGTTTCTGTCACCATTTACCCAATGATAAACTTTTAGGTCAATCAATTGCAGCACTGTCAAAACTAGTGATGTACCGATACTCAAGTATCGGCATCGGTGGTATCGGCCTATTTTTGTGGTATCGGCTAGTAGTATCGGTATCGGTAAATATAGCCGATACCTGCCGTTACTTTTTAAGCACAAAATAAATATAAAAATTTTTTTATATTTTTTTGTAGTATAAATATAAAAAATTTTTGTTTCCCCCCTGGAACTGGATTGGATTTGTAACATAATTAATGATTTCTTTTAGAGATTTGTAATAATATTGTAATGAATAACACAGGTCTACAAAATTTGATGGAATATCAGAAACAAGAATGAAAACTACAAAATCTTTATATAGTTCACTCTTCTCACTTGAAGATATAGATTCACTTTCACTGAGCTAAAAACCATAGAATGTTGATATAGGAAGCTCAACACTATGAGGAACTGGTTAAATTGCTGATGGCAAACTGGAATATTCTACGGAAGACCTTGTTTTAGATGTTAAACCAGTAGTTTTGACAGCACAAAAGTAACAGTCACTAAGATGATTCTGTGGCTCTTGCCATACCATTGGAACTCCAAATGAGAAACGTTTTTTTCCTTTCATCTACAAAATGAATGTCGACATACAGGTTATGGGGCCCAGGACTTGTCTTGGTCTACCAGTTTCACACCAAAGTAAGCATAGTAAGCATTCTTTATGAATTGAATGATATTTTGTCTGTATTTCTTTCACGTGAACCGACTCAGATGTAACAGAAACTGTCAGGAACATTTACACACCCTCTGCACTGTAATGTTGACATGTTTAATTACTCAAGTACCGTACTAGAATAAACTTTTTAATAAATTTCTGCAAAAAAAATTTATGGTATTAAATTCTGAAGTTCAGCAAGACTTCACTAACTAACTAACAAAACACTATCTCGATTCTAAGTTTATAAATGCCCTAAAAAAACATGAAACTCGTCACCTCGTGAGTTTCAAATAAATGCCTTGTATTAACTGCACTAACACTTCCAATAGCAGTCAAACTCATCTAGTTATGCTACCACCGCAGCTTCTATTGAACCAATGCAAACCAAGAAATTTCAGAAAGGATCTCCTTATCACAGCTGCAAGTCTATAGAAGGGAGAATATTTGTAGCAAAACTATGTGATATTCAGTTGGGAAAGAGTGATAAAAGCAACTAGAGAAAGGCAGAAATACAGTACAGTAATAAGGTGAAAAGTGTCACATCATGGGAATGCCAAACAGAGTGAAACACAGGATGATGTAGCACATAGGTAGGTAAAATGTTGCGTTCTAATAAAGAATGTTGTGTGGACTATTTACACAACTCATCAGCCAACAGATTTTTGCATTCAGCTTTTAAAAACTGCAAAGAGTTGGTGTATGCTATACAACATTTTAAAGCTCTTTGGGGAAAAGTTAGTGTAAGATTACTGAAAAATTAAGGCTGATACAAAAAACGAACATCAGATTCGAAATCAGCACCCCAAAGTTAGCCAAGGGCACCTGTTTTCTACTTTGTTTCCAAAATTGTGTGGACTAGTGTAATGATAGATAAATACCAAGAAAAAATTCAAAATGCAATAACAAGCTAGATTTAGTAAATACATTCTTTGGTGTTACTTACAGAAGCTTTTACTGATGGTGCTCGATAGATAAAAAAGTATCGGTGGTATCGGCAGTATCGGTATCGGCTCTAAATGCTGGTATCGGTAGTGGTATCGGTATCGGCTTAAAATATGGTATCGGTACATCACTAGTCAGAACTCAATTGATCAATTGTTTAATTTAATGGGCGCAGAATAAAATTTGACAGAGTTATTCATTTTCTCCGGAAACAAAAAGTTGCTCGCAAAATCCGGCTTCCTGAGCCATTAAATTACATATAAAACACAAGAGCTATTGGTATTTTAATAAAATAAAATGGTATGCACAGCAATGTCTATAATGCTGTGTAACTATTTCGTAAACCAGTGGTCCCAATCTTTTTTGCGCTCTCGCGCGATTGGGTGAGGCATCGCAACCCAAAACCCATGGGCAGGACCAGGCTTTACGGCATCCATGACAAATATCGTTTCGTTAGAAAACGAAGACAAAAAAGTCTTTGCTTTAAATTGAACACAAAAAAGTAAACTTTTTTCTTGAAAATGAAGTGAAACCCAAAAAAATCTTGAATTCAAATCAAAAACAAAACGTCAATACCTCAACAAAATTAATTCAAGACAAATACTAGCTTTGAAGTTTGCAAAGATGCATAGATAGAAATACGTAATTTAAAACTGATGCGTCTTTGACGGCTCCCTGGGAAAGCGTTGCCCACCGATTACGAACCACTGTTTTAAACAATCTAACAAATTTCTAATAGCTGAGCAGAGTGTTCCAAGTTGTACGGATTAACTTGGTTTGAAAATCAACTTAAAACTTGCATGCAATAGCAGCTAATTGGTAAATAAAATCAGATCAACGTCAACACTGTGCAATCACACTATCAACAACCGCTAGAGTTTTAAAGCGCATCTCAAAGCCTTTGGCCCAGATGGTAGGTGCTTTCACGCAGCCTGGGCCGTGAGTAAGTCTGCTCATTGATTTTAAAATGACAGACCGAAACCGAACCTACCAAAACGGAAGGGTATCCACCCATTCCGATGTTCAGTGTGGGTCTGTTAATCGGCAAACGTCCTTTTCAGGACGGGGCAATGTCAGGATAAAACTGCCCTTTTCAGGGCACATTGCCAACAAGTTCCGAAGACCCACTATTCTTCAGCTGAACATCGAAGGTCTCACTGCAAGCAAGATGAATGTTCTTCATCACCTCGCTATGCAGTCTGAGGCACTCGTCATCCTACTGCAGGAGACCCACTGCACTGATGCAGAGAAGTTGGTGCTACCACACTACCAACTAGCTGGGTCTTCTTTAAGCAGGAAGCATGGCCTTGCCACGTTTGTCCACGAGCGACTGAGATACACGCTTTTGGACCAATCTCCACCGACATCGGAGATCGAGTGGCTGTGTGTGGACGTTGATGGCTATAAAATAGTCAACGTCTACAAACCACCACCAACGCGATTGCGAACCCTGGATCTCCCAGTGTTTCCTCACCCCTGTCTGTACGCTGGCGATTTTAACTGTCGTCATGCTGACTGGGGTTATGATGACAACAGTCCGGATGGTGAGTGCTTGGCTGGCTGGGCAAGTATTAATTGTCTTGCCCTGCTATATAATGCCAAGGACGCTGCCAGTTTTTGTTCCGGCCGCTGGAACACTGGCACCAATCCAGATCTAGCTTTCGCTAGCCTAGGTCCAAACAGTCGCTTACCGGATAGACGTGTCCTTGAGAAGTTTCCCAGGTCACAACATCGACCCTCGCTTATTACACCACCAAGGTTTGCTATGGCAGTGCCAAGCATGCCTGTTAAGCGATGGAACTTCCGCAAGGCCAATTGGAGTCACTACATTGCTTTGACGAATAAATTCGCAAAGACTTTGTTGCCGCCTGATTCACTTGATGTGGATGCGGCTTACCAGGACTTCTGTAACACCATTAAGAAAGCAGCCAAGAAGACTATCCCACGCGGGTATCGAAACAACTATATTCCGTGTTGGGATGCAGAGTGTGAATCCCTCTATAAAACCTTTCTGCAGTCTCCTCAGGGAGACGACTCAAGTTTGGCTGCTACAACTCTGCTTGCCAAGCTTGACAGAAAACGGAGGGATCGATGGTCCGAGGCAGTTCGGAGCATTGACTTCTCACACTCTAGTCGAAAAGCGTGGAGTATTTTGAACAACCTTACTGGTAGGTCACGACACTCTCCTCGTCATTGTCCCGTTTCAGCCGATGCTATTGCATCTCAGCTGGTTAGAAATGGGAAATACGAGGCTGTTGATCGCAAGTCATCTCGACTTGTCTTTCAAGAAGTGTCTGACCTTTGGAGGGCCACAACACCAGACGCAGTAAATATCTCTGACAATTTTTCACAGAGAGAATTTGCTGCTGCCCTTCAACATTTAAAACCAGGTAAAGCTCCGGGTCCTGATTCCATCTGCCCCGAGCTTATACTCCATGCTGGAGCTGCTTTGAAGTCCTGGTTACGTGACTTCCTTTCTTCCTGTTTGCGCCGAATCAAAATTCCCAAGATCTGGAGAAGAGCGCTTGTGGTCGCGATCCCAAAACCAGCAAAGCCCGTGGGGGACCCAAAGAGTTATCGACCGATATCTCTGCTCTGTGTCCCCTACAAGATCCTCGAGAGGCTTATCTACGCCCGCGTTGAACCATTAATCGATCCACTGCTCCCTAAAGAGCAGGCTGGGTTCCGACGCGGGAAGTCAACCGTAGATCAAGTTGTTCTGCTAACCCAGAACATCGAGGATTCTTTTGAGGCTAAAAAGAAGGCCGGTGCCGTATTTATCGATCTGACAGCTGCTTATGACACTGTCTGGCACCGTGGCCTTACCTGCAAGCTTCTGAGACTACTTCCGGATAAGCACATGGTCAAAATGATCATGGAGCTTGTCCGAAATCGAAGTTTCACCCTTACCACCGGTGACAGCAAGCAAAGCAGGCTACACCGTCTTAAAAACGGCGTTTTTCAGGGATCGGTCTTGGCTCCCCTCCTATTTAACATCTATACGTACGATCTTCCTTCCATGATTTCCAGAAAGTTTGCTTATGCTGATGATTTAGCATTGTTGCACTCTTCTGGAAACTGGAAGGACTTGGAGGGGACATTAAGCCAAGACATGTCCACACTGTCAGCGTATCTCCAGACTTGGAGGTTGAAGCTCAATCACACTAAGACGGTGACGACAGCCTTTCACTTAAACAACCGAGAGGCCAAACGTGAGCTAAAGGTCTACAACAATAGTAGACTTTTACCGTTCTGTCCAACCCCTACATACCTTGGGGTAAAACTGGACAGATCGCTCACGTTTCGTCACCATTTAGTGGCATTGCGCAAAAAACTATCCTCGCGCGTCACACTGTTGAGGCGACTCGTGGGCTCGGGATGGGGTGCTGTTGCTAAAACACTACGCATAGCCACCTTGTCTCTAGTCTACTCAACAGCTGAGTACTGTGCGCCAGTCTGGTGTCGCAGTGCTCACACTCGTCTCATTGACAGTGTCTTGAATGACGCCTTGCGCATAGTTACTGGATGCCTGCGTCCCACTCCAACGGACCACCTACCTGTACTTTCAGGCATCCAGCCAGCTGAGCTTCGCCGACTGGGAGCGACACTCTCCTTGGCTTACCGTGGATCTCTGGACCCCGATCATATTTTGCATGGTCTGTTAAATGGGTCCTCAGATACTGGCCAAGTGAGACTAAGATCCAGACGCCCGTTTGTGCCAGGTGCGCGGAATCTCTTGGACAATCTTGCCAGACTTGGCATCCGCGCCTCTGAATGGACAAACCATAAATGGAACGCGGAGTACTGTGAAAATGCTTCCAGGCTCCGTGCTTTTGTGCCCGGGACCAGTGTCAGGCCTGTTGGGATGGGCTTACCCCGAGCAGCTTGGGTTAAGCTCAACCGCCTGCGGACTGGTGTCGGGCGATTCCATTCGTCCATGCACAAATGGGGTCTCGCTCCTTCACCGAATTGCGAGTGTGGCGCCTCAGAGCAAACCGCAGACCATGTACTAACAATGTGCCCCATACATCGGGCACCACATGGAGCACGCGGTCTGACGGTTTTGGATGACGAAACTCGATGCTGGCTTAATAACATCACTGCCAGCATCTGATCCAGGCAGTGCAGAAGTCTGGGGTAGTAAAAGGATAAACCCTCGGCCCCAGTTCTGTTTGTGTCTGGCCTGGAGTGGATGCCCTTCAAACGATGACGACGACGAAAGCCTTTGGATACGGAGAATAAAGTTAGGAAAGGTGTTGTGATGGTGCATGCGTGCACCTTTTTGACTGCAACAAAATACCAACAACACCACTATTTGGTGGAAGAAACCCTAACAAACAGCTGAAGTCATATAAGAGTAGAGTTTAGGTTAGTCTTATTAAAGGGTTAAAGAATGGCTCGCTCTTCAAGGCAAGCTTGGAGGAGCGACAGCAACAACCAAAACAACGACAATGATAAGTTAAAAGCAAGGGAAGTATTTGGGATTTTGTTTCTCCAAATACCCCGTACTTTCTTGCAATCAATCATTGTTGATTGACTTCGAACGACAAGACAACGCCTGACACATGCCGCAGTCTAACAAGAACAAAAAATAAAATAGTGATTTATACGAAATATTGCTGTTGAAGTGTTGAATGCAATTGGCAAGCAAAGAGAAATGACGTCGTATAATAATGAAGTGAACGATGGAAGAAAAGTTTTTAACAATGCTTATGTGTGGACCAATTCTTATTGAGTAGAAAAACTTATCGTCTATTAAATGTATGGGCTTCATTTTATCAAAACATTCAGATAAGATGTTAAAATAAATTGAAATCTAGTTGGAAAATTGAATTACAATAACAAGGAAAAAAATAAATGGAACTATACGAAACAAAGGGTTGCATTCACAAAACAATCAAATCGTGTGCAAAAGCAAAACCACCTTTCTTCCATATTACCCTAACTTTTTCTGCCGAAAATATTCATTTTTAAGAGACAACAAATAAAGTTTCCCACGAATGTGTGTGCAGAGCTGCAGAAGAAAAACGAAGATTGCATAAAAAATTAAGCTAATTGAAGAGCGTTTATTTTTCACTCTGCTTTCAATCATCACTTGATAGTGACAAAGCTGAGTAAAAAAAGATAAAGATGAAAACTTAACCGTTTTTTTCGAGCTAGAAAGGTTTGATTTGTTGTTTACCGACAAAAACTTTGCTTTTTTTTTGTTTCTTTATCTCCCTCTATTTCATTTTTGACGTAGAGTTTCAGTTGATAAGTCAAAATTGAAGTGCCTGTTTTATTGATTATCAAGTAAATCTTACACGCTTGGCAAGATCCTCTTTACTCAATCAATCAAAAATATGATTGGTAACAATAAAGTTTTATCTGTAAACTTTTTTTTAAATCGGCAAAAAACGTTTTTTTTTAATAACTTTTCTGCTGCTGATACGGCTTTTAACTCTTAAAAGTGATTACAGGAAATCGACAATATTCGGCATTTTCTACTAAAGCACCCGGCGACGAGGTAACGAGCTGAGCCCAAGATTTTTACGTCATAATGCGCTAAAACTTCAATGACAAACTTCTACCCAAAATCCCACCGGACTAAACAACATTTTAGCAAATCTAAAATGGTGAACATAGAAGAATATTAAACATTTGAAGTCAACTAGTGAATTATATCAGATGCGCACCAGTAGAAACAGAGCTTATGCCCCGGGGAAACTATTAACTACTTGTTTGACCCCGCAAGTGCGACTTAAGGTTCGGGGATAAACTTCAAATGAAACAGAATCACTTCGAATACAAACAAGATGCTTTCGTTTTTCCCCGTGTTGGTATAATCACCCTTTTTCTTTTAGAATGAGTTCAGGTCATTCTAAAAGAAAGTCAAGTTTAGTCAAGTTTAGGTCAAACATAATCGCCAACGAATAGCTTTAAGGGTTTTTATTCATCCATAGATCTTTGGCGGTATCAAATTGTGGGTATGACGTCTTTGCACAGCAGGCTATATCATTTCATCATATTCCAAACATTCGTTATTTCGAAAAGTGCTCTTCGAAAGTTTGACGGATTTGGATGATAAAACCCTACGTTTGAACAACATCATCACTTCCATCATCTGATCCAGGCAGTGCAGCAGCCAAGAAATAAAAAGATTAATCTCAGTTCGATTTTCGCTTTGTATTTAAACCAGAATAAATGTATTCGGGACAAAGATGGTGAAAAATTTATAATTAAATATGAACAAAATTTTTGGCCGAATTTCTTTATTCGCGCAATTAAATCGACTGGTTCATCAATTTGTTTCTTACTGTGTACCAACGGATAAATCGGACAACTTGATTACTAACCAGTTTGTGTCCCAGAACTGTGTCACAAGGACAAGAACTAATGAAGAAACGATAATAACAATGCACCAGCAAACTAACAGAATAAAGAATTGATTAGTCATAAAAATCGAGTTTTTAAAATGTCAACAATAGCAAGTTCATTACGTCTATCAAGTTTTCTAAAAATCAACATTGGCAGCACCAAAACCAGCAGAAGTGCGGAATTTCTTTAAAATTTTTAAACAAAAACTAAGATCGTAATCCAGACCAGTTTCGAGTACCTCTAAAAACTCGCTCAGCTCCAATTTGCCGTTCTGATTCAGATCGACTTCGTTGATCATATCTGTCAGAGTGACGTCATCAATGCCTTCGTTCATGTCCTGATGACAAGAAAATCATCAAAGCTCGATGGATTGTCAACAACACAGCTGACGTCGTGAAACGTCACACGCAATCAAGCAACGAAACGCGCGTAACGCTGCAAACGAACTAGACATTTTCGAAAACAATACGATTGAATAAGCGGCAACGCATTTTAGAGAATGAACATTAGTTTTGGGAAAAAACTCTTTGTTTTTTGCTATTAAGGCTAGTCTATATTAGTCTGTGTACGCTCGGCGTAAGTTTAGTAGTTTATTAAAATTCGTACCCGAGCGTGTAAGCTGGGTATACGCCAGCTATAAACCAGTCCTTATATTGCTCTTGTGTTAGACCGATTGAGGTTTTTGTAGCATACAAAAACTTTTCGATTTTTTTCTAAGTTCGTGATTTACATTTGGTTTGAAACTAACGCAGAAACAACTATAGGGTACTAGTCTTGATTGTAATTCAATCGCTAATTTTGGGGATTCATTCAATCGTCCTATCACGCAAAAATAAAAAATAACTAACTCATCTTTATTAAGTAGAAATCAAACGTCACAGCAGTAAGCACTTACAAACCAGCAGCAGCACCGACCTGCAATAATTTTTGAATGTCGACCCTCGAGATGAAACCTTTGCCATCTTTGTCGACCATGTTAAAGCGTTTGCGATATCGGTCTACTTCGAGAGCACTTAGCGTGATGCCGGACTGCGTGGCCGATTTTACCTTTGAAAATCGTCAGTGTGAATAAAAAGCAACTGTTTGCAAACACATGGATGCGTTTAGAAATAACAACATTGTATTAATATATAACAAAAACAATTGATTTATGAAGCAATGAAATTTATCTAGTAATCTAATACCATAGTTTATCACAGATAAGCCGAGTTACCATCCAAAATGACTCAAAAATAACCAGGGGCAATTACCCAAAGTAAAAACAGTTTCAAAACACTTGCAAAGTGTAACTGTCAAGTGAAGACCAAAAACAAGTTTTCAATTAATGTTTGCTTAACCAAAAAGCGACCTTATTTCTTTGGACATAAAGCGAGACCTTATAATAAGCATGTTTTCTAAATCTAATGTTATAAAACTAAAACAGCATAAACTCCAAAATAGGCAGCACAAAAATAAGTACATTAAATTTTTTTACAAATAAGCACACAATAAGGAAGTGTTATTTGTTTGCTATCAAAGACGCTTAAGTATTTATCAACAAATATTTGACATTGGAAGTTCTTCTTTTCATAAAAATGCCAAGAATTTCAATTCGGTACTCACAAGTTATATGCGTAAAGCATTCACAAACAATTAAATTATAGTCATCAATCATTATAAGCACGACAAGTAAACGGCTTCAACTCAATCAAGCCAAAACAAACCTTGGAACCCATCTCGGTAGACAACATTTCAAGCGCCTCTTCTTTTTCTTTCGCCACTCTTTCCTTGGACCATTTCAGCTCCCGCTGCATAATGTCGAGAATACGCGGCAGTGCTTCTTCAGCGGCGTGCGCGTTCAAGAAGGCAAGTCTCGTGCGTCGACATAGAACGTCCACCGCTGTGCGCGCGTATTCGTAGCAAGCGTATTTGATCTGCCAGCATACGAATTCAATTCACAGTTTAAAAATTTTTCGGTCCGTGAAAATATTAATTTTAAGATTAGACTGAATATTAAAAAATCTGTTTGTTCAAGACTTATTGGTCAGAAGAGCACTTTGGATGACATTTTATCAAACAATCCGACTTCGATTTCTTCATGTTGTTGCACCGTTAAGTTAAATTCAACTTTTTCGTCGAAAATTCATCAGGAAATTTCATGGATTCCACCGCGTTAAAGGTGGTGGTAGTGGTGGTGGATTTACCCGACCCATTCCTGGGAAGGGGGGCGCGGATCAACTCCGCGGAGTCCCAGTAATCGGGCGATCCCCCACGGACGGGACCAGAGGTCTAGAAGTGATAGGGTCTGACCGAATATGGCCCGACGCAGATGGTCCAGTACAGGGCAGTCAAGCACGAGATGTGAAAGATTCTGTGGTTCAGAACCACAGTTGCTGCATGAAGAAGTCTCGGCTCGACCAACTCTGTGGAGATAAGAGTTAAGGAGAGTGTTGTGCCCGTTGCAGCGTAAACGGGAGAGAGCACAGCGAGCGGAGCGAGGGAGAGTAAGCTCCTCGGGAGATACTGAAACCGCGTTAAAGGTCGCATACATAGTCAAGAATTAAATTGTTTTGTAGCAGTTATTCGGTTAGCGAAGATAGAATTGTGACCAACAGTCGATTAAAAAAATAACAAAAAGAGTGCGTGGTAAAATAGCACAAACGAAGACGTATCAGTCAAAACTGTCTTCAATGAATTTGAATATTATTCTACAAAATAAGCTTTAGGTTGAAGTATGCGCGAATCGAACCTCTGCTTCGATGTACGGCAAATCGTCCGCCAATCTTTTTCCGACAATTGGCCATCGCTTGCCAGTCACTTTTGCGATTTTCGCCACTTCCTCGGCGTGATCGCCGTAGGTGTGGGACAAGTGCTTGGCGACGTCTGCCTCCAAACCTAAACAGCAAGATCAGTTCGCACCCGTTCGAGAAGAATCGAAACACGGCTAAACAACCGTAATTCTGAGCAAGCTTGATGTAGTGATTCGGAGTCCAGCGGTAGCCTCCGTCAAGGGTCAAGCCGTCGGTACCACTAGGGTGCTTTGGCGTCAGACCACATTTTTCAATTGCAGCGTCGACGGTATCCACGGCCATGGAGCGATACGTCGTCCACTTGCCACCTAAACCAGACAAACTTTTACGACCGTCAACAAAATTCATATTTCATCGACTGACCTGCAATCGTCACGAGTCCTGATTCGCTGACGTCGACCACGTGATTTCGAGAGATCGACTGAGTGTCTTTCGACGTTGGATTGGTCACTAATGGTCGAATTCCGCTCCAAGCGGCCTGTACATCGCCGCGCCGAACTAAAAAAATAAGGCTGCTCATCAACACGAAATTTGAAGTGAAACGAAAAAATGTAAAGTACTTGACTGATAGAATGGCGCTACCAGGTAAATTGAGATAAGTGGAACGACAGACAGCCGTTGCGATTTATTACACATGATTTGGCGAACGTTAAGAATAAAGAAAACTCAAAGTCGTAAACACCTAGATTTTGATTTTTTTCCGGTTTTTATAAATTATATTTACCTTTTGTATATCTTCTCTTTGTTTAAAATAAAGTTGAAGATGTTAGTTCATGCATTATTTAATTTATATTGTGCCAGCTTTAGGTGTCAACATTTTGCAGATATGAGTAATGAGCCACTTATGTTTCATCACCTTCTGCATCGGAATGTATATCCATACAAGTCCCATTAACGATAGAACAATACCCGTGGTGGTGGGTGATCCCTGTGTTTTTTACAAGGATCTAAATGGCCAGTAACTTTTCGGATTGTACTACGCCAGTAGATTTTATCCAAAATAATTTTCGCTTCAATTTTGGTGCGTCTCGGCATTATTGAAGTTTCGGTTAAGAAATTCAGACAAGAGGCAATGTATCAAGAATGATTTTCTTGCATTGTGCTCAGAAACGCACGAAACTTCTACCACTAGGTATGTGACGGATAAACACAAATAAGAAAATGAACACATTAAACATCACCTCAATTGTTTTCGACAAATAAAAAATTTTTAAACCCCCCAAAAAAATCACAAGAACATACCATGCACCTCAGGGCTGAGGTAATTCTCAACCTCTCTGAGAATGAACTGAATATCTTCTTCTCGGGGTCCGGGAGAATGGGTCACATCGGTAGGACTGTCAGTGGTTCCAGCGATAGTGAGGTTTTCCCACGGCAGAAAAAAGATAACCCGTCCGTCCGACGTGGCGGGGTCAAGCAAACCCATCGAGTCAGGACTGTTACAATCGAAGACCGTTTCAAGTAAACCGAAATACGCAAGGTTTTGTCAAGATCACGGCCCTACCTGTAATAACCGGGAAGAATGACGTGTACGCCGGCGCTGGGCTGGCAAATGTTGGGCAATTCGGGATCGTCCATTTTTCGTATCGAGTCGGTAAACGGGCCGGTTGCATTGATGACGCACTTAGCTCGTACATCAAACACTTTTCCTGAATAAGCATATTCAATAATGTATATTAGCACGAAATACAAAACGAGCGTAATGCGTTTCAGCAACAATAAAGGTTCGTGACGTGAGAGCCATCCGCAAAACTACAACTAACCCGTTTCTCTGTCCTTCACAGTCGCACCGCAAACTATTTCTTTGCCTGTTTTCGGGTCTACCTTCTTCTGCAACTTTAAAACCTCAGTGTGATTGGCCAGACAAGCACCTTGTCGAACTGCTGTTAATCCGATAGCCAGATTCATCCTTGCATCATTTTGCTGACCTTGAAAAGCGAATCAATTTTTCAACACATCGCTCAAATAAATAATAAAATAAACAATCGTCGAAGTAAGACTGGTTGTGCTTGAATGAGTTAACAAACAGTAACGAGAAAATAATAACAGTTGCTAACTTTCAAATTAAGCAATACGCATAATGATGATGTGCCGTAATCATCTTTGCTCAATGTTTTATGTATGTGTTCATAAAGTACGAGATAACACGTTCATTGTTTAACAGAAACGCTAATTTATCAAATAAATTAGCTGTTTTCAAAATGTTGACTAAAATCTCTTTGGCCTAAAAACACTTTGTCAACGCTTTGTACATCAATTTGATAACAAAATTATTCTTTTTCACTATTCCTTCACTTTGTGATCCATATGGACGTAAAACATCCACTTAAGTTTGAAATCCTGGGTATGGTATCAGCAATGCGTCGGAGTTCAAAAATATTTAAATCACTACCACAAAGACAGTATTTTAACTTTATTTACAGAAAAGTTATAAATAAAACATAAAATCACGGGGCAAGCAATATACTGCGCCAAATTTTGGCAGCAGAAGCATACGTACATGAAAAAAACCATAAAACAAACATCTATGAAAAATTTGCAAAACAACATTGCAAGCTGATATTGTAAAATATACATGGAAAATTTGCAAAATGACATTGTAAAGCTGATAAACGCTGGAGGCCGTCTTCCGGAAATGTTTTAAATAAAAAAAAAAACTTGCTTTTTTGCACATTATAAACTTTAGGTTATTCCACTTGTGCCGTACTCACCATCATAATAAACAATGGCACCTTTCAACTTTTCCTTTTTTAGCATGGGAAATTTTTCTAAAGCACCGTTTTTGGACAGTAAATAACTGGACTTTACACATTTACTTCCTGCCACCAGGTCATACATTTTTATTCCAGCCCAAAAATAAGGGAGCTGCCACCATCTAATCAAGCATATGAGTACAGTTAATTATAAAAAATTTATATGGACCTATATTACAGCAATCTCTTTTAATGAATTTTAAACAGCGAGTATGAAATTTGTTGTATCGTCTACCAGCAGCTTATAATACATGAAAATTAAATGGTAAGGAACAATTTCACGAGTTCTAGTCTTTTTTATAAAGAATACAATCATTAGTTGAGTTATGCACAATGACTTAAACTGTTCAAAAACTCAAACTTTTAATTTCTTTCATTACCTTGCTATTAAAGAAATTTTTATCGGTGCGACGTAACAAAAGAAAACAAACCAACATTACAGTAAGGTGGTCTCTGCATTTAGATATTTGACTTATTTTATTGTTGAAGACACATTAACTCACGTATAAACCGGAAGCATAATAGGAAGTGGTGCAGCCAAATGAGGAGCAATTTGTAAAAGATTTGCTCGCTCGTGCAAGGCTTCTCTTACAAGATGAAACTGTTCTTTGTCAAGACCCATGATTGCTTTTTGCAAATACCTAGAGTATTATTTATTACTGCATATTGACACAAAATACCAAGTACCAATTCTAAACACACCTCACACCACCATGAATAAGTTTGGTACTTCTGCTGCTTGTACCAGAAGAAAAGTCATACTTTTCAACAAGGGCTGTTGAAAACCCTGAAAACAAAAAATTATAAACTTCTAAACTTGAATATTTGAACACTGAATAGTAACAAAAATTACAATTAGAAAACTTGAAAGACAATTTATGTTTATTTTCAGTGATCAAATATATTCTGTATAACTTGAATTACTGCATTTTTGCACTTCTCAAAAAACCAAATGTAAAAAAATTAAAATGTAAAGTTAATCTTATGCCAAAATATAAAAATAGAAATATCAAATTACTGACTGATCAAACAATTCAGCTACACATTTGTCATTTCAAAAAAATAACAGTTCTTTTTTTAAAATTGTCATAGTTAAACTTTAGTCAAAAAATTTATGATGGAAAAGCTGTTACCCGTATATTTCGGCGTATAAGATGACCGTCAGATAAGACGAGGTACAAAATTATATCAGTTTTCGGCGTATTTCGGCGTAAAAGGCGACCGTCAGATAAGACGAGGTACAAAATTATATCGGTTTTATATACCATAAAGACTTTTATATCGGTTGTATAAGACGACTTGTTCGGTTGTATAAGACGTTTTTTGACTTTAAGGGTCGTCTTATACGCCGAAATATTATACGGTAGTTACATTTTGCCTTCCAACTTGAAAACGACTTTATTCAGTTCTTATTTACTAAGACATAACACCTGCTGTATAAAAAAACTTTTGTAAAAAAAATTAAAAACTCAAAAAAAGGTTTTTACAATACAACTCCAAAAACATTTTGTTTCTGAACTAGTTTAATTTTATTTTTGTTTTTGATACGTTGAATGGAAAAGGTTTGCTTTCTTTATACATGGCATAACAGCTTCATTTCATACCTCGAGTAACAGAATCTAGAGCAACTCCACAGCCAGTTGCCCCACCACCAATCACCAAAACATCAAATTCTTTTGTTGAGGAAAGAGTTTGCATTTGCACACTTCGACTTGGCAAAGAATTAGTAGTCCATAAGGGAGCTTGAACTTTATCATCATGATGTAATGATAGCTACAAGAAGAAAAACAAATTTAAAAGTTAACACCAAAACCTAATTAAAAAGTAAACATAGCATATTGCCATAATACTGTTAGTAGATGGATATATTAACCTTTTGGGATAAGATATTTTAATAATTTTTTGTAAAAACAATTATAAACTATGTTTTATTTCATATGTAACTGATTTTTATTTTACAAAATGAAACATTTGAGTATGTAAAAGCAGTTCAAATTTGCAATTTATTCTGTGCAAAATCGAAACTACAAAGTCTCAGAAAGCTAAAAAAAGATAACTTTTATTACTTTTAAATGACAAACATAAAACATAAGCAAAAAAATACTTTCCGAAGTCAAATGTTACAAGAATACATTTTTAGGTACTGATTCAGCTGCAAACATTATTTCTGCCACCATTGCATTATCAGTAAAGTTTCTCATGGATTTTTAAAAAGTATATTGAAATTTTTTTTGAAATTCACCAAATAAATCCAATTAATTGCATAGTCAATTTGTCTAGCTTTTTATATGATTGGCCAGAGTATGTGTCTATCCAAACTTACATATGCACCATAAAAGTTTAAAATTTACAATCCAGTTGTAATAAATTATTTAGAGCAACTAACTACATTTGTAAGTGTAATTGCTATAAAAAAAGCCTACAACGACTTGAAAATTCATAATGCAAAATATACAATTATTAAAAATTATTGTACATCAGCATTATAAAGAAATAGCAATAAAAAGAGAAGTGTAGGATATTATGCCAAAAACTACAACAATAAATTTTATAAACACTTCAGTTCAGTTAGTCACAATAAAATAATTTACGAAAGTTATAGGAACCCTGATATACAGAATATTTATAAAGCAGACTTAAACCATTAGGCAATTTGCACCAATTTTAAGTTTTTGATTTAAGAAAAAAAAAAAAAAGATTATGACAACATGAATTTTATGGGAAATAGTATAAAATGTAACATATTCTAACATGTATCACAAAATGTTGCTATTAGTCAAATAAAATAAGTTTAGTGATTTTGTTGTAGTGGGCTTTATTAAACTGGTGTTATGTTAGGCATAAAATGGATGTCGAAAAAGAAAGATGCTAAAAAAATCTGTTCTAAAAAATTTGAGAAAAGAAAAAACCAAATAAAATGTATCTAAAACAATATTTACTTATCATTATTACATTATTAGATTTTGTAAATTCTATGTAATTTTGTTAATAACATATCTAATTTGGCATTTGTTAGTGATTACATGATATGTGCCATCATGCAATTTGCATGTAAGCAATTTCCTAAGAAAAATCTTTGAAGCAAACTAGGGATGCACCAATATTATCAGCAAGGTATTGGTATTGGCTAAATTAGCCATTTTGCCAATATATCACTATCGACCATTTTTTGCCACTATGACTGATGATCTTTTTGCCAATATCAATGTCGAGATCACTAGCTTTTTTGAGACAAAAATCAAAAAATTAGAGATCGATCAAAAGTGCTAATATATTGGTATCAGCCAATTTCCATATTGGTGCACTTCTAAAGCAAATAAACATCACAGCTTTGAAGTAAAATAAAGTTGATATCAAAGCAAATTATAAACAACTAAAAGATATGTAGAAAACTTTGAATTTAGTTAAACACAATAGAGTTTTTTTGGTTTTTATTACAATATTTTTATAATGTAACCATCACCAATGACAGCTTAAATACCAACAAGAACCACAAACTTTAAGAAAGCTAATTTCAAACTTTAGAAATACAACTTAATTCTATCTTTACCAGTCTTTAATATGTCACAAAAAAAATTTTATATCATTCTTTGACATAGCTTAATGTATAGAGATTCTAAAACCAAAATTTGACACTTCACCTTTATTTAAGCAAATGTAAAACTTGTTTGTCTTTACTGGTTTGCTATGAATTTACAGCACTTTTTTTCACTTGGTGGTCTTAGTAAGTAGCTCTCAGTCATAAGTCTAAATTAAAAAATAAAATAAAAAAAATTTAACTGGTCAGCAGTATCTTTGCATCTATAAAAGCAGGTCAAGGTGCTTTCATGGTTTTCTTAAGTATAATGCGTTTCAACATTTTCTTTTAAGTCAGGAGAATAAATATAAAAAGAAAAAAATTAATATGTGGAGCTAAGTGAGCAACATATAGAAATAGATGATCTCACAAACAAATCAATAATAAATAAAAAATAAATGATATCTAAACAAGAAAAATTAAACTGTCTTTTTTAGTATTTTTATAACTATTGACATTAATAACTTTTATACACCAGCAAGTAACTAACTATGATATAACCAAACTGCTCACTATATACAAACTAGCTATAAAAGGTGAAATCAAAAACTACAATAAAGGTTTTTAAAAAAGCTTTTGGCTGAATCATGATTTTGATATAATTAAGGGTTTCTTTAATAAGTCACCATAAGTGATTTTTGTTTGTGAAACTAACCTGGATCTCCCTGTGGTTACTATTGCTTCTTAAGAGACCCTTTTTCTATTGGTTTCCTTTTTATTCCATTTGGTGTCAAAAGGGGGATTCTTGGTTAGTTTCACTAAAAAAATCACTTATAGTGACTTCTTGAAGAGACCCATAATAAAATTGGTTTTAACAATTAAAAAAAAAATCTTAAAGAATTATTTAGAAATGATTATATTTTTAAATATTGATTAAATAGTTCATGACAACAAAAAATTTGAAAAATATTTTCAGTTTAATTTAGTTTAAATGAAAAAATTTAAATTGAACAGCAATAGTATGGTTATCTGTAAAAGCAGGTTAAGGTAATTGCTAGTGTTACTTTAAGCTAAAGATATTTGATCTATTTTGATGACAGTATTTAAAGATGAAAAAGTTACAAGCTAGATATACACAGACTTTCATAAACGAAAAAAGCCAGGTGAGCATGGAGAATACAGACATGCTTATGGGTAGAGATAGATAAAAGCTGCAAAATATCAATTCTTGGAAGTCTCTACAATAAACATAGTAACTTTCTACTTTTGTGCAATTCCAAAAAAAAAATAGCCAATATAATCATCAATGAATTGTTGTGCTGAAAAAAACATTAATCATTATACTTGCCACAGCTAATTAAACTTAAACATTTACATCAAAAAAGGGATAGCAGATCATAAATTCAAATATATTGCAATCAGACTTCATTTTTCTTCATAAATATAAATTTTACCAATTAATCACAAGCTCACCTGTCTGTTGCTTAACTCATACAAAAGAATTGATGTGGCACCAAAACTCAAAGCAATTTTTCCCTTGTTATGTTTAGCCCAATGTAGAAATCGATATGCCATTGTAAGTATTGAGTATGCTACGTGAAGTAGCAGTTATTGATGTAAATTCTACTCAAGACATATGATAATAACGACCTTAAATCTAACATAAAAAAAGTATCTTACACTCTACATTTCAAAATATAAAACTATTTTTACAAAACACATGAAACAGCAAGAAATGAAATTATAAAAATAATTTAAGTTTAGAAAGTATAAAAATGGTATATTTTCAGTTGGTTTCTCATATTAGATAATTAGACTACTGCACAACAGTACTACAAGAATACGGGCAGCACAAGTTAAAATTTAAACTTTGGGCTATCTATCTTGTTAATTTACACAAACATCCATGCATCTACTAAAATTTTGGGTTTTAGTTCACTATTTTCCGATCTTACTGTACTTTGACTTTTACTCCAAAGCCTACGAGGTCAGTAATGGCAAAGAGTTAAGTGAACCCGAATTTTGTTTGCTTTAAGCTGAGAACAGTTATAAATGCAACCAAAAGTAGTAAAATGAATTTTTCGTTAATATTTAAGAAGTTTATTTCAGTAGATGAAAAAGAAACCTTTTTTTAAAAACATCGATTACTTTAGAAAATATTAATTTTAAAGAGGTAAACCCAGCTCTTAATTGTTATGATTTAATAAAAATATGTTCGCTTCTTATTTCGTGGACATGAAGGATAAATTTTATGGCAGAACAACATGACGCTTTTTTTCAACTTTTGTTCACGAACAGTTAACAAACAGTCGTTTTGAACAAGTTACAACTTTGAACTCACTACAACGCTGTTGAAATAAAACAAAAGAAAAAAAAATTAAAAGTTACGGCGCCCCGAAACCCGCGTCGAACAGAGTCGGACGAAAAATCATGCTCAATCTCATATTAACATAAGCCCTCTTACTCTTACCCACTCCGCTACGCCTACGACCACTGTGCTTCTAGTAGAAAAACTCTGATTTAAAAAAAAGTTAAGAAACGTTATGCAAACAAGCGTACCATTCCATTCATTTCGTACGATGCAAAAGAAGCACCAATCCCTTCCGCTATTCAACATAAATTTGAAACATGTTCCCTATTGATATCAACGCCAAATTTGATGTCACTTTAATCAAAATTTTACGTTGTATTTCAAATATCAAATCAGATTATGGCCAAATTATGTTAAATTTTCCATAAAATGCACTTGAATTATCTTCACTCCACAAGAAAAAAACAAAAGGGCGATAAAATCTCCACTTTGAGCCATTACAAGTCACGCTATTTAAACACACATTTTAAGATTAATTTTAATTAACTATGTTCCCTATCGATAATAATGCCAAATTTGATATCATTTTGATTAAAATTTCACGCACATTTTAAGTATTAAATCAACTTATGGTGTCCTATATATTAATTTTCCAACAGAATGCACTCAAATGACCCCAACTCCACAAAAAAAAAACGCCGACAAATTTTTCAGTTTAAGTGATTTCAGCTTACGCCATTTCAGGATTAATTTTAAATAGTTATCTCACCGCCCAGGGCAGCGCAGTAATGTTTTTTAGAGACCTTGCCGCGTGCAATTCATAAAAAGTTTACGCTTTAAGCAAATCGTACTTTGAATAATGCTCTTGCTTGTTTCCCCTTCACAAATCCAATGACAGAGAAGAAATGCCAGGTGCAAAACCAATTACTAATTTAAATAGCCTCTTTCTAAATTGAATAATATGACATGTTTACAGCCGTTTACACTGCTTTTTTTCAAGCGTAATTTTTCTTTGTTTTATTGATGCTCAAGTTCACTAAAATTCACTCATATTCCCTTAACTAAGCTACGGAGAAATTTACTCGAGAGAGATAATTTGAAGCTAAGATGTGCTCAAATAAGCGCGGGTCTCAGGTAGGTTTTACAGTCTAAGGCAGGGATTGTCCAACCTTTTTATATAATGGGCTAAATTACGAATTTAAGTACATTCAGCGGGCCGCAAAATTACATGTAGCCGATATGAAATTTCTTCTTTTTGGTATTAGATGCCATGACTTAATAACGAATATTAAATATAAATTTAAAATTGAATAACTAATTTGAAATCTAAGTGAAATGTGAAACTATTAGAACGAATACGATAGTTAGTATTGAAAATGTTCATGCTAGAGCTGCTTTGAAGTCCTTTCCCTGCTTGCACTGACACGAAATTCCCAAGATCTGGAGAAGAGCACTTGTAGTAACGATCCCAAAACTGATGAAGTGCGTAGAGAACCCAAAAAGTTATCGACCGGTATCTCTGCTCTGTGTTCCCTGCAAGATACTTGGGAGACTTATTTACGCCAGCGTCAAACTAATAATTGTTTCATTGCTCCTTATACAGGAGGCTGCGTTTCCACGCGAAAAGTCAACCGTGGATCAAGTCATTCTATTGAAAGAAAGCATTGAGCATTTTTTGTCGATCTTACGACAGCATATGACTCTGTCTGGCATCGTGGCCTTACCTGCAAATTGCATGAGACTTCTGCCAGATAAGCACATGGTCAGAATGATTATGGAGCTTGTTTGAAATCGAAGTTTCACTCTTACTGCTGGTGACAGCAGCCCAAGCAGGATTCTCCGTCTGTAAAACGGCGTTCTTCAGGAATCGGTCAAGGCTCCTCTCTTTTCAACGTCTTTATATTTACGTCTACATCTGCACAATTTCCAGAAAGTTTATCTACGCAGACTGGTAGAAACGCAATTTCATTTTGTATGGCAACATTTATCACTCTCTGCTTGATCCGTGTGCATCTAACTGTGTTAAACTTTCTCTCTGTTTTTCAGTTTTGGTTTGAGTTTGTAATGCACGTGGTCGGTACGTAGTAACTGAATATTTTTAAAATTGGTTTATTTGGCTGTGCTTGTTCTGAATTGCGTTCACTTGGACCTTGTCAATAAAATTTTCTCATATGCTTAAAGATTAAGTACGATATAGATATACGTAAGGTGAGCTGATAACGACAGCTATAGACTGATGAAAGAAATAGACGGCGGCTGCTGACGATACACGTAACAAACTTAACACAGACGATTTAGCATTGTTGCACTAGCATTCTCTTGGAAACTGGAAAGCCTTTGAGAGGATTTTAAGTCAAGACATGATTACACTTTTAGTGTATTAAGTTTCAGACTTGAAAGGTGAAGCTCAGTCACACCCACACTAAGACGGTGATAGCAGCCTTTCATTTAAATACCGAAGAGGCCGGACGTGAGCTACATGTTGACAGTAGCATTAGATTTTTATCATTTTGTCCAACCCTACTTATTTTGTGGTAAAATTAAACAGATCGCTTACGTTCCGTTACCATCTCGTGGCAATGAGCAAAAAACTATCCTCACGCATCACACTGCTGAGGCAACTTGTAGACTCAGGATGTGGTGGTGGTGTGACGAATCGAACCCGCATCAAAATTTGAACTATTTAAAACAATCACCCCGGTCAAAAGAACAATATAAAACTTGACATTTAAAGCGACGGTCCAGAACACGAGAAAAATAAGTGAAGATACAATTTAGGTATAAAACAAAGAAAAGAAGTTCAAACGTTAAGCGTCGCTCTTACTTAGAGCTTGACGAGGGAAGGAAGAATTTTATAGTAAACATAAGGATTTAGATATTTACATAGAAACCAAACTGCATAAAATTTGAGAAGCCCCAGATACGAGTTTCGCTCTTGTTAGAGCTCGTCAGTGATGCTTATCTCATTGCGAATCGGACCAATTGTATGTGGTCCTCCATGCAGGAGACAACACCACTAGACCACACAAGCCGGACAATAACTCGACTCTAAGCATCTCAGAAACTCAGGATTTACCGGGCAAAGAATACATAGAATCCATTATGTTGTAAGATAAAGGCCGAACCTCATGACCGGAATTTCCGTCGGTGAGTTTATCGTATTCTCAGCGCTTTTGTCTCAACCTGGAGCAAGCTCAAAAAATTGGCTTATTTTCCCCAGTGGCAACTAGAACAAGAAGTAAATTACGACTTCTACCAGCGAGTCTGAAAAAATAACTGTAACGAATGATTCTAAGCAATCGTTAACTACTGCCAAATCACTGAAGTTTTTTAAATACACTTCCGAACGTTACTGCTCAACCATTTTTACGCGTTCGTAAAATATGGAACAATGCATGACAGTCTGTTACCCGCCTATTTGGTTACCTTGAAAAAATATTTCAAAATTAATAACATAATTGACGAAAATATGCGTTTTGTTTGTTTTTCAAATGCAATGTCGCTTAGTCAAACTGAAGTTTATGGTTTAGCTTTAAGCAGAGCTTCGGGAAGTATTGAACCATACACAGCTTTAAAAAATTTAATTTTATCGTCCGTTTCTGTTGAATGCAACACTGACTAGATAAACGAATTAAGCAAAATTAAATATGCAAACGCACTTTCAAGTGTAAAAGTCCTAGCAACTTTCGCTGATTTCAAAATCACTCTGTAACTACAACAATTCTAAGACTACTATTTCATGTAGTTTTTTTGCGTACCTTTGCTTCTATTTATTAACTTCCGTATTTCAAACTTTTTGTTGTTCAGAATTTAGTTTACCTGTACGTAGCGATTCTCACGCAAAAGTAGAATACACTCTAATAGATTCCGTCAAATGTGAACCACATGTACCTCGCTTAACAAAGCAATGCCATATACGTATTTTTAAAAGAAGAACACTTTGTTTATAACATTCCAGCAATTGATTATTAGAAGTACCAAAATTATAGGTATTTTTGATACATCATACATATTCCACAAAGTCAGAATGCTTAAAGTCAGATGCTATATGCGGTTCTCACAATTTGTTACTCTCCTTACAACTACTAGCTAGAAAAGCAGCTACTACTTAAACGTGCGACAAACACTACATCGCTCTGCAAAATTATACGCTGCTCACTTATAGGATTTCAAAGATAAATAGACTCGATTAAACGCCTTGAAGCGTCTCATAATTTCTTATAGACTCATAATTCAACTGAATCTGCAATTACATCAATATATGACCAATTACTGAATAATTTGAACGAAAATAAATTCACATGCTCAATTTTTTTGGATTTAAGTAAGGCATTTGATACTGTGAATCATGAAATATTACTTGGAAAGCTTTATCGATATGGATTTCGTGGTAAAATATGGAAAATGTTACAATCCTATTTATCAAACAGAAAACAATGCACAAAAATTGGACAAGCAATTTCAAGATTTACAATTGTACAATGTGGTATTCCACAAGGGTCATGTCTTGGTCCATTGTTATTTTTAATTTATATTAATGATTTACCAAATGCCACTAAATGTCAAACTACATTATTTGCTGATGACACTAACCTTCATATTTCAAATAAAGATCTAACTATTCTTGAAAACGAAGCAAATAAAGAACTTAAAAAAATAGATAATTGGATGAAATGCAATAAACTATCCATAAATTACTCCAAACATCATATATGATAATCTCCAATAAATGTCTAAAATCTTCTGCTTTCAAAATCAATATCAATAATACTGAAATTAAATGTGTAGAATATGTAAGATACCTTGGAATCTTACTTGATAATAAACTGAGTTGGAGATCTCATGTATCTAGCTTATGCAATAAAATTTCAAAGGTATGTGGTGTTTTTTATAAATTAAGATATTATGTTCCTTTATGTACCTTAAGAATTGTGTATTTTTCACTAGTACAGTCTTATTTGCAATATTCTTTAATTAACTGGGGACGTGCCAATAAAAGTACGATTAGTCCTTTAGAAAAATTACAAAAAAAGATTATTAGAATTAGTTTGTTTTACCATAAAAGAAATGCAATTGGAAATCTTTTTGCCAAATTTCATGTGCTAAAACTTACAGATTTGTATAAATTAGAATGTGCTAAATTTATGTACAAATTTGAAAATGGTTTATTACCTATCTCCTTTAACAATTATTTTACCAATTTAAAATCTATTCATCCATACAATACACGATATAAAGTAAAAAGTAAATTTTTTCTTCCAAGATTCCGCACAAACTATGGTAAAAAAACACTTCAGTATGTTGGAATACAAATATGGTCTGAAGTTCCTCAAGAAATTAAATCTCGGACTTATGTTTCATTTAAAAAAGAATTCAAAAAACTATTAATGAAGTCTTATGATATATGATGAGATTAATAAATGTTTACTTATTTGTTAACCCATAAAAAAAAATTTTTTTTTTTTTTTTTTTATACTTTTTTATGTGTTGATATAGATTGTGAAATATAGAATTTGGATTGCTTTTTATTTATTTATTTATTTATTTATTATTATTATTATTTGCTTATGTTTTTTTTTTCGTTATTCTTTTTTTTCTTTTCTGTAATTGTTTATTCATTAGTTTAAATATAAAATTTGGGTTGTGGCTGACTAGGTGACCTTTGATGGTCTTTCGCTGCAACCCTGTTGTAGTATTGCTCAATATTTCTATTATTTTGTGTTTTTTTGTTTTTGTTTTGTATTTAAATGGCAATCTACAATGAATAAACAAAGATTGATTGATTGATTGATAGTGCAAAATACTAAAACTTTTAACGTTGACGTTAACTATGCAATCAAAAGTTATATACTATCAAAATATTGAATGCACTACTAGGCACTACGGGCCGTGGTTATACGAGGTGATGTTATGAGTCAATTACCTTGCTCACCTTTGAAAGTGCAGCTAAAGAGGAATCTGATTCATGACATTTTTTATGCTTGTAGGCCGTTTTTCGAACCAATGCAGACAAGCAGTGATGGCCTTACAAAAAGGGGGGCCTGGTGCCAGAAAAGTAAGGGAGGGCCACTATTTAGTGTACTGAAAAAAGGTAGCTGAAGCCATTTTTAGTATATAAAACAAAATGATCTTTAAAAAAAAGGCCTTCAATTTAGGGGGGCATTTTTGAGTGATCCAACGCATGGAGAGACAAAGTAATGACTAGAAAAAATTTTTCAATTTAGAAGGGCCACTATTGGGTAATCCAAAGCATGGAGAAGCACTTTTTACTGTCTCAAGACATTGTGGTCTCTAAAAAAAAATTTTTACTTCCACAAGCACAAGTTACACAACAACCTAAGGAGCAAAAGCCTGCTGATCTTCCAAATTTTTTCTTTCTTTTTGACATGCTATCGACGTCCTGGTGCTACTGTAAAGAAATAGATCAATTTTTTGTGTAGGAGGGCCACTTTTTGATGTATTTTCGGGGGGCCTGGTGCGGCCGCTTCGTTCACACCCTATTAAAGCCATCACTGCAGACAAGCCATCTCAACAACTTGTTTCCACTTGTCTTTCAATTGAATCGAAATTTTTACCTCTTCGATACAATGTTTTTCTTCGAGTCGTTTGATCCTCATCGAGTTTTTCGTTTTAACATTGACAAATTATTCTATTTTTTATAAATCAACGCCAGCTGATATTGTTCAAGATATAGCAAAAACTCTCTTCTTTTTATTCCCATAAATGAAACAATTACGTCGAGAGATTATGTTGCCGATTCTTCGTTAATCGTCCACGAGCCAATAGTAGACCACATATTAAACGCAATACTTGCAACCTTGGCTACGTCAAGTCTTCGCATCGATCGCATTCAAGCATTCTTTGATAGCTCCATATAGAATTATTATTATCGTCTTCGAATATTTAACGACGTTTCAAAAAATCATCAGTGCTACTTTGTTCTGTTTTTACTGAATCTTTAATCTAGAGATAATTATTTAGCAGATTTGGTTTTTTAATTGTTCTTTTGCGTATTCAATATTATTTGTGGATATTGTACGGTACATCAGTGGCGTGCGGTCAGGGCATGCAAGTCATGGGTTGCATGACCAAATTTTTAGGAATTGTATGACGAACTTTTGCGCAATGATGTAGATTTCGTGGAATTCGATGAGAAATATTACTTGTTTGGGATGAAATCTGAGGCCGATCCAAACGAAGACCCATTTTTTGGTGTTCTTTAGAACGAAAAGTAAGAAATCGGAGATTGGTTTAAAGTGATGACCTTTTTTTTTTTAGAGATCACTGCATTTTGAGGAAGAAAAGTTCATTACCAGGCAACAATTTCAAGTGATGACCTTTTTTTTTAGGGATCACTGCATTTTGAGGAAAAAAGTGCGTTACCCGGAACGATTTCAAGGGATGATCTTTTTTGTTATTTTAAAGATCACTGGATTTTTGGGACGAAAACCGCATTACCAGGAAATGACTTCAAGTGATGTCCTTTTTTAGAGATGACCTTGAATCTAGGACGAAAATTGGTATTGAATATACCCAACTTTATGACCCGATTTTGGCATGCCAATTGCATGACTAGCCTCAGAGGTCACCGCACGCCACTGCTGTACATGTAATATTTTTTTAACATATACTGCTGTTAGTTTCTTCATACAGATGCAGCATTATTGACTACACAATGACGACATCGCGCGACACAACAGATTGTTCACTACTTTTTCTACACTAGAAGCAGAACGAGCTTATCAAAGTGTTTGCTGCTCCATCTACATCGCAGCGACTGTATTCGGATACATCGTAATCATTTCTTAATTAATCAATGAACTATAAAAATACTTGACACTGTTTTTCTGTTTTAAGTCGCGCTATGTTTTTCTTTTTCTGTGTTTACATGTATGTTGATTATGTTCTTGTTTCATTGTCGCGTGATGGTAGGTGTTTTCACGCAGCCTGGGCCGTGAGTAAGTAAGTCTGCTCATTGATTTTAAAATGACAGACCGAAATCGAACCTACCAAAACGGAAGGGTATCCACCCATTCCGATGTTCAGTGTGGGTCTGCTAATCGGCAAACGTCCTTTTCAGGACGGGGCAATGTCAGGATAAAACTGCCCTTTTCAGGGCACATTGCCAACAAGTTCCGAAGACCCACTATTCTTCAGCTGAACATCGAAGGCCTCACTGCAAGCAAGATGAATGTTTTTCATCACCTCGCTATGCAGTTTGAGGCACTCGTCATCCTACTGCAGGAGACCCACTGCACTGATGCAGAGAAGTTGGTGCTACCACACTACCAACTAGCTGGGTCTTCTTTAAGCAGGAAGCATGGCCTTGCCACGTTTGTCCACGAGCGACTGAGATACACGCTTTTGGACCAATCTCCACCGACATCGGAGATCGAGTGGTTGTGTGTGGACGTTGATGGCTATAAAATAGTCAACGTCTACAAACCACCGCCAACGCGATTGCGAACCCTAGATCTTCCAGTGTTTCCTCACCCCTGTCTGTATGCTGGCGATTTTAACTGTCGCCATGCTGACTGGGATTATGATGACAACAGTCCGGACGGTGAGTGCTTGGCTGGATGCGCAAGTATTAATTGTCTTGCCCTGCTATATAATGCCAAGGACGCTGCCAGTTTTTATTCCAGCCGCTGGAACACTGGCACCAATCCAGACCTAGCTTTCGCTAGTGTAGGTCCAAACAGTCGCTTACCGGATAGACGTGTCCTTGAGAAGTTTCCCAGGTCACAACATCGACCTTCGCTTATTACACCACCAAGGTTTGCTATGGCAGTGCCAAGCATGCCTGTTAAGCGATGGAACTTCCGCAAGGCCAAATGTAGTCACTACATTGCTTTGACGAATAAATTCGCAAAGACTTTGTTGCCGCCTGATTCACTTGATGTAGATGCGGCTTACCAGGACTTCTGTAACACCATTAAGAAAGCAGCCAAAAAGACTATCCCACGCGGGTATCGAAATAACTATATTCCGTGTTGGGATGCAGAGTGTGAATCCCTCTATAAAACCTTTCTGCAGTCTCCTCAGGGAGACGACTCAAGTTTGGCTGCTACAGTTTTGCTTGCCAAGCTTGACAGAAAGCGAAGGGATCGATGGTCCGAAGCAGTTCGGAGCATTGACTTCTCACACTCTAGTCGAAAAGCGTGGAGTATTTTGAACAACCTTACTGGTAGGTCATGACACTCTCCTCGTCACTGTCCCGTTTCAGCCGATGCTATTGCATCTCAACTGGTTAGAAATGGGAAATACGAGGCTGTTGATCGCAAGTCATCTCGACTTGTCTTTCAAAAAGTGTCTGACCTTTGGAGGGCCACAACACCAGACGCAGTAAATATCTCTGACAAATTTTCACAGAGAGAATTTGCTACTGCCCTTCAGCACTTAAAACCAGGTAAAGCTCCGGGTTCTGATTTCATCTGCCCCGAGCTTATACTCCATGCCGGAGCTGCTTTGAAGTCCTGGTTACGTGACTTCCTTTCTTCCTGTTTACGCCGACTCAAAATTCCCAAGACCTGGAGAAGAGCGCTTGTGGTCG
This sequence comes from Diplosoma virens, assembly GCA_963680785.1. Taxonomy (NCBI): domain Eukaryota; kingdom Metazoa; phylum Chordata; class Ascidiacea; order Aplousobranchia; family Didemnidae; genus Diplosoma; species Diplosoma virens. The sequence continues at coordinate 17,037,805 of OY796886.1, read as the reverse complement.
CGATCCCAAAACCAGGAAAGCCCGTGGGGGATCCAAAGAGTTATCAACCAATATCTCTGCTCTGTGTCCCCTACAAGATCCTCGAGAGGCTTATCTACGCCCGCGTTGAACCATTAATCGATCCACTGCTCCCTAAAGAGCAGGCTGGGTTCCGACGCGGGAAGTCAACCGTAGATCAAGTTGTTCTGCTAACCCAGAACATCGAGGATTCTTTCGAGGCTAAAAAGAAGGCCGGTGCCGTATTTATCGATCTGACAGCTGCTTATGACACTGTCTGGCACCGTGGCCTTACCTGCAAGCTGCTGAGACTACTTCCGGATAAGCACATGGTCAAAATGATTATGGAGCTTGTCCGAAATCGAAGTTTCACCCTTACCACCGGTGACAGCAAGCAAAGCAGGCTATGCCGTCTTAAAAACGGCGTTCCTCAGGGATCGGTCTTGGCTCCCTCTTATTTAACATCTATATGTACGATCTTCCTTCCATGATTTCCAGAAAGTTTGCTTATGCTGATGATTTAGCATTGTTGCACTCTTCTGGAAACTGGAAGGACTTGGAGGGGACATTAAGCCAAGACATGTGTACACTGTCAGCGTATCTCCAGACTTGGAGGTTGAAGCTCAGTCACACTAAGACGGTGACGACAGCCTTTCCCTTAAATAACCGAGAGGCCAAACGTGAGCTAAAGGTCTACAACAGCGGTAGACTTTTACCGTTCTGTCCAACCCCTACTTACCTTGGGGTAAAACTGGACAGATCGCTCACGTTTCGTCACCATTTAGTGGCATTGCGCAAAAAACTATCATCGCGCGTCACACTGCTGAGGCGACTCGTGGGCTCGGGATGGGGTGCTGGTGCTAAAACACTACGCATAGCCACCTTGTCTCTAGTCTACTCAACAGCTGAGTACTGTGCGCCAGTCTGGTGTGCAGTGCTCACACTCGCCTCATTGACAGTGTCTTGAATGACGCCTTGCGCATAGTTACTGGATGCTTGCGTCCCACTCCAACGGACCACCTACCTGTACTTTCAGGCATCCAGCCAGCTGAGCCTCGCCGACTGGGAGCGACACTCTCCTTGGCTTACCGTGGATCTCTGGACCCCGATCATATCTTGCATGGTCTTTTAAGTGGGTCCTCAGATACTGGCCAAGTGAGACTAAGATCCAGACGCCCGTTTGTGCCAGGTGCGCGGAATCTTTTGGACAATCTTGCCAGACTTGGCATCCGCGCCTCTGAATGGACGAATCACAAATGGAACGCGGAGTACTGTGAAAGTGCTTCCAGGCTCCGTGCTTTTGTGCCCGGGACCAGTGTCAGGCCTGTTGGGATGGGCTTACCCCGAGCAGCTTGGGTTAAGCTCAACCGCCTGCGGACTGGTGTCGGGCGATTCCATTCGTCCATGCACAAATGGGGTCTCGCTCCTTCACCGAATTGCGAGTGTGGCGCCTCAGAGCAAACCGCAGACCATGTACTAACAATGTGCCCCATACATCGGGCACCACATGGAGCACGCGGTCTGACTATTCTGGATGACGAAACTCGATGCTGGCTTAATAACATCACTGCCAGCATCTGATCCAGGCAGTGCAGCAGTCTGGGGTAGTAAAAGGATAAACCCTCGGCCCCAGTTCTGTTTGTGTCTGGCCTGGAGTGGATGCCCTTCAAACGACGACGACGACGACGACGACGACGATTGTCGCGTTGTCATGCTGCAAGTTGCATTTTTGAGAATTTTAGCAATATTTAAAAATTGTTTTGTTTCTTATCCGCCTGGGGAGTATTTGTTGCGATTAATTGGATAGGCCAAATATAATTTCAAATTTTCACACGAAACACAACTTTAATTATTATCGGAGTTATAAAATTTTGTTTAAAACGTTGAATTTTAACTTTCACATGCTCTATTTTTATGCATTTTTCGAATTTCACATCCTGCCCTTTCATATCGTATGATAACGGGGTAATACGCCCTCTTGTATACAGCGATGTGGCTTAGTCACAAATCGTAATATATAAAGTTTCTCTCCGGTAGACATCGGTTAGATAAATTAACTTCTGTTACGATTATGCTATATTACATTGATAAATTATTGTAATTGTTTGTTTTTACTTCTCTTTGAATAAGTGAATAAAAGTATTGTAAATAGAATCAAGTTAGTGGTTAACCTTCTGACTTTGAACTGCTGCAATTAAACTTTCATCTCCAAACATACACGACCTTTACACGCCCCTAACCACCACAATAGCTAGAAAAACCCTCCAAACACTTCTTCACTTTATTTTAAACCAGACAATTTTGTTGGTACTTCACATGACTCGAAACAGAGATGCAAAAGAAAAAAAGAAACTGAGCAATTGTATTTCAGACAATTAAAACCTGGTGCTGATGTTCCCTTCATTTTTAAAAATTATCTCTCATGTTGTGCAAACAAAGATGTACCTTCAAGAATTTTTTTTAATGAGGTTGAATGACGATCAGATGATGAATTAGCAGTGCTGCATAAACAATGTGAAAAGTTTTTAGAGTTAGAAAACTGGAGTAATTTTGATGATTTATTTGAAAAAGTTCAAGCACATTTTGGTCTCCACTGTTTGTTTTGCATAAGTCAGAAGCAGGAGTTAGTTTGATATATTTATCTAATGAACAACCTCTTTTAAGTTTGCCTTCATAAATATTAATAATTCATTTAATATACTTTATTTTGTCAGCTTTCAAAAGTTTTGATTACATTTTTCTACTGTGTAACTCTCTTACAAACCACTTTGCTTGCATAAAGTTTAAGTTACAGTTTTGTTAGATCCATTTACATTTCTGCTACTGTATTTTAATTCCTGGCTTGTCCAATGGACAATGCCTGACAATACCCTCCAAAAACGCTTCAAATTTGCTCTAAATTGCTCTCATTGAATTTTTAAAATTTGCTTTGTACTTTTTCAATTCTTTTTCTTTTCTTAATTTACCAGCAATACTTTATTAAGTGAACAATTTTTTCAATAATATTGCTCCCAATCCAAGCTAGCTGCAGTTATTTTTCACATAGGTTTTCCAACGGTCGAAATCGTCAAAAAATTTGTGCTTTTGCTCTATTGCATACTTTAAGTTTGTGTTAACTTTCTACTTGATCTTTTGATAAAAACAGTTTTTTCACCATGTGAAAACTTTGACTCACTTTGCTCTTCAAACAAATGATACTTTCAAATTTCTCTGCCATTGACAAAGAAGTTTTTCTGATCCGCATTGAACTTAGTTAGCTACAAGTTGTTTTTTTTAGGTAAAAACTCTAAATACGATCTTGCAAATTTATCATGTAAATTTACCATATTATTTTGCTAATGCAAATTTTATATTTTGTCAACTAATTTGGTTCCTCTTTTAATGTGACAGAAAGACAGACATACAGACATTTTCGGCTTCTTGCATGGTTGCATATGCACACTTACTGCGTTTTTCTTAGTTACGTATTAACTGCTTTTCGCTTTGCAGCATCTTCTAGTTTTTTACTTGCCAGCCGCCACTGGTTGTTTTTATAATGCGACTCGTCACAAAGCTGTGTGATTGTGACACTATCTAAAATTGCTTAAGAACTTATGATATGCCGGTAACGCAATTGCATTAACTGCTGAGCAGACCTAATCTTATTTTAATTTGCATCAAACCTCATGTTCATAACGTGGAGTCTTCTGCGCTTTTTGCCGATAAATAGAGCGTATGCATGTGTTCAATTCTTTTTCAAATTGATGAGTCCCTAAAGCCTGAAACTTTTTGTATTAAAATTGCTCTCTTCGGTATCTGTCATTTGCGGTTGTAGTCAATATTTATCGAAGAATAAAAGCTAAGTATTAAAGAGTCACCAATAAGCCGTGGTCTCGCCGTATAATATAAAGCCCCAAACTGAACCTAGTAATTAACTAAACCTACAAGATTCACACTTAACTACTTGAGTGACGCATTGGATTTCGGCTCTTCTCTCATTTAAAAGAGCAGTCCCACGCATTTTTTCACGTGCACGAAGTGGCACTTCCTTTTATATCTGCAAGTCATTTTTTTTTTATCTTTTATTACATTATTTTCGTCTGGTGAAACAGGACGCAATACTGTAGTAAATTTAGCTCCGCAAAACTGGTTTGAAACCAGAAAGTAAGTTAAATCTCAATGTGCGCGTACCGAGGATTTTTGACAGGGGGGGTCGATACAACAACAATCAAATATGCTGAGTGAAAAATTTTTTTCAAGTAGCAGCTAAAGAAAAAAATAAGGTCTTCACTTTGAATCTGTCCCGAATTTGTCGATTTTCGTCCCAAAAACGTAGTCATCTCTAAAATAAAAAAAGGTCTTTACTTTGAATTTGTCTCTGATTTCTTGTATTAGTAATCTCCAAGGGGGCATGGCACAATGCTTCCCCTAAATACACTACTGTCGCAGCTTGAATGTTTTTTTCTATTAATATAAAGTCTTTACCTGGTTTTGTGGCTCCAGTTTTTAGGAGAGACCTCAGTTGAGCTTACACTACCTTTTATAATTTGTTGAAAATTGATTTTTATGCCTGAAAAAAAATTGAATAAACAGAGTCCCATATTGCCCCCTCCCCCCGAGGAAACAGACCTGGTATATTAAACTATAAATTTCCCTTAAAGTCAATATTTCACTTTTAATAAAATTAAAAATAGAAGCAATTTTACGCTTTCAAAAATCGGCCTACCTCCTCCTCCATCTTCAAAACGAGTGATACATCCCGTAATTCTAGATGCCCTTGATTGATGCAGAGCTTATGCAAATACATTCAATGCTCAACAAGTCAATTTTAACTATTTCAGCAAAGTTAATTTTAGTACCTTCAATTTTATTAATCAATATTACTGGCTTAGCATTCCCGCTTTCGTTAATACGTAGTTAAATTATAATGTGAAGAAGAAAAAACTTTTTTAATTGTCTTTTTTTTTGCCCAACGCGTTTTTCTCTGATAATGTTGTATTGTGACGTAGCGCGCTCAGAGTTACAACGCAAAGCCTCCCTCGAATTCAAATTTAGAATCATTGGCTTATGCCCAGATTGCTTCAATGTCTCGATCTGGACTCGAGATGCAGAAAACCGAGACGAGACTTTGCTTGGTCATTTTAAAACAGTGTTTCTTAAACTTTTTTTTCGGCGACCCAAAATCGCTAAAAACAACGATTTGCGAACATGACTGCGACCCAAGTAAATTTAACTGAGCGTGGTGAAAACGTAGTGAGCTTTAAAAAAAAGGTTTTCCCCTCGGATCCTTTTCAGATTTCTTGATTTTTATCACCAAAATCTAGTGTTCTCTAAAAAAAAAAAAAAAGGCCTTCCCCTCGAATCTGATTCCGATTTTCTTCATTTTCTTCTAAAGAAGGTTCTTCGCTTCTCAAATCTTCTGCGCACGGATCTTTTTCGTTTTCGCGCGATAATTTACAAGCCTTTGCGACCCACCCGCATAGCCTTGGCGACCCATAGTTTAAGACACACTGTTTTAAAAGTACAGACTTTTTATTTTTTTGTTTTTTACCTGACTATTATTGTACAAATATATTTACGGTAATTTTTTTCCCTCATCTACTAGTGGTCCGCCAATTAACCAATTATACCTTTAGTGGCCCATAAAAAGTGGTAAAAGTTGACGACTGCTGCTTTAGCGAACGTCGAGTTGATTTTGAGGAGTTGACGTTGACTGTTATGTTTTTATAACACGCGTCTGACTTGAACGAAAGCTGTATTTCAACAAATCAGCAAAACGAATATATCGATAAAGCGTGGGAGTAGTGTGACGTCAACATGAAGCTTATGTACACAGTTAACCAATATGTTACATTTTCCTTCTTAAAAAAACAAAATTACACTTGATAACACAGAGCAAACATAAAACATGTTTTGTTAATGCGCAATTATACAATATAGGTTTTGTATTTGGATGGAACTTAATAGACCGCATATAACGAGATATATGAGTGAATTTGAGTGAATTTGAGTGAATTTGAGTGAATTTGAGTGGATTTGTGCGTCAATAAAACAAACAAAGATCATGCTGGAAAAAAAATACTGTAAACGGCTGTAAACGCGCCTTAAGCCTGAAGATTGGCGATTAGAAAGTGGCTCAGGTTGTGGTTGGTTTACATCAAAGTTTTGTTTAAAATTAGCTCTTGACTTTGAAAATGCTTGTTGTAAGACAAAGAAGTTAAATTTGCTTTGTACAAATGACGACCATTTTTGCGCAGAAAACTTTTCTCGCCACGAATTGTGTAAGAGCATGGTTCGGGACGCACACCCACAACACTTGTTTGATTCCATTATTTGTTCTTACGATAAAATCATTTTCCTGGAAAGGTATCAATGGATTTGAACAACGATCATAAAAACGTTTCTGACGTGGATTGTGCTTTAGTTAATTCTGCCGACGCATCAACAATCTTAGGGTTTAACAATGACGTCGCCAAGATATTTTTATTCTAAGACGCCTGCTCAGTAACATCTGAGCCGAAGAATATTTCATGCCCGAAACTGGTGAATTAAGATATTCCAAAAAAACTAAAAAAGGAACTGTGTTTTCTTCGTTAGCTTATTTCAGAATCTTTTTAAGGGTTTGGACACTGCGTTCAGCTTGACCATTACTTTGACTGTATGTCGAGCTTGAAGTGGTAGTTACTTTGAACTACTTTAAAACGGCATATTATCACTCACAATTTCCACAGTTATATTATGCCGCACAAAAACGCTTATACATTGTTCAATAATAGTAGAAGCTGTTTTATCTGGTAAACCTTGTAACTTGGGATATTTAGAATAATAATCGACAATCACAAGAAAATCTTTGGCTTGAAAAGTCATAATATCAATACCTATTTTAAGAAAGGAATCATTCAAAATAATGTGCGATATTATGGGTTCACGTTGTTGATTGTTTTAATACGCAATTCACAATTTTTGACATTGCGCTCTATATCAATATTCATACTAGGCCAATAAACCAACTTTCTCGCTCAAGATTTATATTTTTCAGCACAAAAAAAGCGACTTATGAAGTAAATTTAGTGCTTGCTGTAATAAAGATTTTAGTATAAGGATGCGTTGCTCATAAAAAACTACATCATCTATAATATGTAATATATCACGCACATTTTAATAAGGTCTTTCAGATAAGCAAACATTTTTTCGACGCCTTGGCCAACGGGTCTGACAATAAAACTTAACTTTTTGCAAATTTTCATTGTTTTTTGTGGCTTGTTGAATTTTATCGAGTTTTGTTGTGGTAACAGGCAGATTTATAATAAGCGAATGAATTACTTGAACAAAATCCTGATTTATTTTTGCTTCATGAGTATCTGGTTGATAAGCTCTTGATAATGCGTCGGCCAGATACAAAATACTTTCCTGGAACGTACTTGATTTTAAAGTCATAAAGCTGCAAACAAAGCATGAGACGTTGCAATATTGGAGGAGTTTTGCTCAATGCTATGTGGTTTTTTTCATAGGTATTCTAAAGGCCTGTGATCACTTTCAATTGTCACGGCACGATGTCCGTAGACGTACTGGTGGAATTTTTCACATGCAAACACAATAATTCCTATTTTATCTAAGCGTTGTTTCTTTCAGCTGGAGATGATGATCTTGAAATAAATGCAATAGATTTGCCCTCTTATATCAAACACGCTCCTAATCCGTCGTGTGATGCATCGCATTGAACAGTAACTGTCTTGTTAACATCGTAGAAAGCTAGCACAGGCTTGCTACTCGAAGCACGTTTTAATTTGCAATGGCTTCGTTATGCTCATTGTCTTACGTCCATTCACAATTTGTTTTTAGAAATTTACGCAATGACAGAAGATTCATTTGGTGTATATTGAGAAAGATATTTTGTCATTCCCAAATATCGTTGCAGAAAGGGAACATTTATAGGTGGAGGCATATTAACAATTGCATCAATTTTTTGGTCATCTGGGTTCAATCCTTTTTTTTGTAACAAAATGTCCCATATAACGTACAGAATTCATTTTAAATTGTGTCTTTTCTCGGTTAAATCAAACAACTTTTTCTCTTGCTCTGGAAAGCAAGGCAAGCATTATAGCGTCATGCTCTTTCTCGTCTTCTGCAGCTATTATAACACCATCGGCTATAATACGTATCACCAAATGTGTTCTCATTGTGTTTTTGCATGACTTCACTGGCTGAGCATAGCCCAAAAGGCATCCACAAAAATCGCTTTCTCTCCCACGGCGTGTGAAATGTTTTGAGGAATAATAACCTTTCTGTGAGGCCAACGTGCCATTAGCCTTCTTTCATGTCAATGACCGACCTAACGTTTGCCGCAAAGCTGCGCCTGTACATCAGCTGGAGGCAAAATAACGATCTCCCATTATTGCAGAATTTAAAGGCTTCGGGTCCAAACACAAACGTAAACTTTTATCTTTCTTTTCAACCACTACCAGATTACTAACCCATTCAATGGGGGCAGTCCACATCTCTAGTACGCAACTGTCACAGACTTTGTTTTGGAATCCTAAAGGACCAGTTAAGCTAGGTAACCCGAATACCTGCGCTGAAACAAAGCTGTGCCTAAATTTTATTTTATTCCGGCTCAGAAGTAGTCTGCAATGAGCTTGACGGTTTTATACAGTTGGTTTGAACGAAAGTTCGGATTGGTTCCGTTGAAGACTCTTTTTCACAACAAACAGAAACCACTGTCTCTGATAAGAACGAATATATTACAAAACTCACGACCGACGAAATTTCTATTCCACGCTTTGCCAAACTGCAAAGCGAAATCAACACTATAACTTGATTCAATCAACACAAATGATTCTACCTCTGTAGAACACAACTCCAAAACACTGGCGCAAAATAAATTCAACACTCGCCCCAAATTCTACTTTCTCTCAAAGCGACTTTTTTGCTTTATGCGTTTCTCTCGTTGTTGTCCGCTTTCTCTTTTTCATCTGTGTCATCTCTCGCTTCGCATTCATTTATATAGACAAAAGATCATGTGACGCAAATTTACTCGTATATTCGAGGCTTAACTTGAATTCCCTAGAGAAAGCACTATGCTCAAATGCGCCAGAACATTCCACTACCTTCGAGACAGCAAAGCTTGGACGAAAACATATTACGTCATTACTGTCGGACAAAGCAAGAAAAAAGAATGTTGCATTCGAACAACACAGTACAAAAGCGATTATCCCTTGCCCAAGCGATTTCTGCGTTTTAAAAAAAACTCTGAATTATTTTAAGGCGGAAAATAAGCTATATCGCCATGATTAAAATTATTATGAATGAAGTGTGACAGCAACCATGTCATCTCTAGTTAAACGTTCCAAAGTTGCTCTTAATTTCGTTCGAAGCGCATAAGCAATATGTCGTTTTTGCTATACAACAGGTTTTGCGTCGTCACGTAATACACATAATGCATACTTTTCCCTCTACAAATCCGTAACAGAAAAGACTTCTAAAAATTTGTTTGTAACACTTTCTAAAGTAAGATTCCGAAATGTTCTAAATTTTTAACTAAATTTAACAGTTCACATGCATGTTCGCCGAGTATTAGTGTATGAATGATATCAATAATAAAAAAATCAGCAAAAATTTTTGACTCGTTTTATCACGAACAATTATATCTACGAAACTCAACGGTTTAACGCATTACCAAAACCGCGCAGTACCATAGATGTACATAAAAGAGGAGGCAAACGCATTTGTTTGTATAATTTTAAAGGCAGAACATGCACTTCCGCGCCGGTTTTTAGTTTAAAAAAAGAAATATAACTGTTGCTGTGTTGATCGAGCACCGTGAGCGTTAATCGCATTTTTGAGCGGTCGATTTACTTTGAAGGCTACACATTTAAAAAACCGTCCTGTCAGCTTGAATTTCAGAAGCGACTTCTTTTATATTTCTTGTATCAGAATTGAAGCTTCTGCAAACAACCGCGAAGTGGTTGTACTTTCCACATTTTCGACTAATTTTACCATATGCTGGGCATTGTTTGGGCAAATGTGTGAGGTTACAGAACTGACAAAGTTTGTTGAAAACCGCAATATGAAATGCCGAGAAACTAGGGTAACAATCTTTTCTAATTTCATGAACTAAGGGTAAATTTTCTTTCTTATTCGACATATACTGCATACGAGCTTTTTAAACTTCAACTGATCGGCATATGTTTACTGCCGTTTCTGAAGTAAGATCTTCTTCCTCTAACTTTAGCTGTCGTGCTGTCTCATCATTTTTACCGAATAAAATTTTGTCACGCAGAGAGGTGGGCATTTTTTCTTTCTTTAGAAAAGCGCTGGGCAACTTGCACAATACGTTTTTTAGATTATATAAAACGCAGCGCAATAAGCGCAGTGTGTTTTAGAAATCATGTAAAGCGCAGCGAAACTTGCGCAATGTGATTTTGAAATCATGTAAAGCAGAGCGCAACATGCGCAATATATGTATTTTTGATTTCATGTAAAGCGCAGCGCAACTTGCGCAATGCACTTTTGAAATTCATGTAAAGCGCAGCGCAATAAGCCCAATGTGATTTTGATATTCATGTGAATCGAAATGTAGACTATTTCAAAAACCATATTAAGCGCAGCGCAACGTGAATTTTAAAACAATCGAAATGTAATGCACTTTTTCAAATCATAAGCACATTCCTAATCGGTTTTCCGATCGCCTACATTGAAAAACAACCAAAGTAGATTGCGCTTTTGCAAAATCGGACTATGTAAAGCGCAGCCCAACAAATTGATTTGTAAAATCTGTGATGCGCAGCGCAATAAAGCACAAGTAATCTTTTTATTTCTTGGTGCGCAGCGCAATTGAGCGCAACTTATAATTTTTTAAACAAGATTGCAGCGCAAAGTGCGCAGCGCTTCTAAGAAAAGTATGAAAGCGCAGCGCAACTTCCGCAATTTGCGCAAGTTGCGAATTTGTGGTAATTCACTTCACCACTTATCAAATAATTTTCCCAACAGCTTGTTGACACTGCCAAAATTAATAAGTGTCAAAAACAGGTCATTGCCTGGATAACAAAAAACTTTATGACGATCCAAAACGATGTCAATCGTGAGATTCTCATCATTTAGAGAAAAGCTGAAATTATTAAAAAGTACAGTATCTCTGGCTTCTTCGCCTGCACAGTTCAATAAAATTGCTATCTGAGTAGCTATTGGTTTGGTATGCAATGCAGACGCAGCATAATATATTCTAAAAGTTTTTTCCAACCCCATCATTCCTTAGTAAGGTTTTCGGCATTAAAATTAACCTCTCTTGGCGTTTTATACTGACTTATATTTACTTAATTTAAATAACTTCTACCACCATATAATGCTTATATAATACGCGTTTGACTTGAACGAAAGTTGTATATCAACTCATCAGCAAAACGAATATATCGATAAAGCGTGCGAGTAGTGTGACGTCACCATGAAGCTTATGTACACAGTTAACCAATAGTTACATTGACGATAGCATTGTCAATATTTTTTGTTGACGTGGACAGCTTTGGATAAGCGACAGTTCACAGTAATATAAAATTTACTCTAGAAAGATGGATAGGGAATCACTCCTAACTCTGACACTGTTTTAATGAATATAAACAAAATCACTTTTGGCCTGCAATATATGTAACTGATCGAGAAAATGTACACATACTAGGGGTAATTTGACCTCTTACCATCGAGGCAAATGACATATTACTATGCAAAAGTACAAAGACTCATTGATTTCGACCAATATCACATTTGTACAGACGCTCCTCAACTTACGTTTTAGTTACGTTCCAAACGGCCGAACGTAACGTGAATTTGGTTTGATAAATAGTTCTGTACGTTCCAGTAATGTATGAACGTTCATACTGTACTATACATTGTGTGTGTAACATTCGATATATATGTGTAGAATTTAGTAAATAGTTTTTGAAATTTTGTTCCGATGATAAAAAGCTTTTGAAATTTTGTAGCAAATTTATTCGGTAACTTAGCACGTATTTAATCGTCTACCTTTTCGGCGCCTGTAAAGAAAGGCTCTCACCGATAACGCAATCTAGGTGTCTACTAATGGTAAAATTCTTAATCTTCTTGCTGGATCTGACCTTCGAACCAGCGACAGCAAAAATATAGTCTAGCTAAATCACAGCTCAGACTACCACAATATCTTCTTTATTAAGAAATATGCTCCAATCCACTTAGGAGCCCGAATAGTATAAATCAAAGCAACAGGTTAAAGCTCAATAGCTTAATTCTTGACAATCACGTAGACAACCAAAGACTTGCGTTCAAAAACTATGACTTCACACAGTTAACAATTTTTTAATTTTAAGTTACCACAACGAAACATCGAATTTTATAATGCTGCTTTTCAGCAAACCGTATTTATACCAATCAGTAAGGTTACTCGAATGTTCTGAAATTATCTCAATCACCAACACTATTACGTCATAATCAAAACAGGTCAATCGGATAGTTCTGGAAATTACTTTAAATTTCGTGAAATTAAGCAGTGTTGCCATTTTCAACCACTTCTTTCTCCCCTGTTGCCAAGGTAGGTAAAACTCCAGCCATTTTTTTTCAAAACTGGTCATTAAGAGAGATATTAAAGTGATAGTCTCTCCTTAAATTGTCTTTGTGTTGTGGTGAACCTACCACACAATATGGACTTGAATAGGGAGTTAAGAGCAAGGCAGGGGTTATTGCTGTAAAGTCTCTAGGGTCATCACTTAAGGGGGTCAAAGGTCGATCATTTACAATCTTGCTGGCACTTTCCACGTATGTCAGCAATTCTACAAAGCTGGGTCTGCGTTGTGACTTTTCAAGTATATTAGCTATCACATGCTTGATTTGCTTCACCATAACTTCCCAAGCCCCACCTTGTGCAGGTGCATAGGGGGAAATAAATTCCCAGTCAATACATTTTTTACGAAGTGAATTTTTCAATTCTGTAGAGTCAAGCAATTTTGGCAGCACTTTGGCTGCAGCTTGGAATGTAGTTCCATTATCAGAGTAAATTGAACTTACTGGCCCTCGCAAGTCTGTAAACCGGGAAAGCAAAAAACTCTGCAGCAATGAAAGTGAATGCAGCCATGCATCCCACTCTTTATCAATCTCATCCAGGACTTTTGTATCCCAATCATACTTATCTATAGCTAACTGCTGCAAGATCAAATGTGCTTTAATAAAGAAAGGGGACCCAAATCCCAGTGGATCAAAATTCTGTCCTAATTGACTGAGCATGGTTCTTTGTGTATACTTACCAAGAGGCTTCAATGAACAGTCAATGCGCAACTCATCTGAGTCAAGATCCCAGACACAGCCTAAGGTTTTGGCAGAAGGCAAGGCTAGCTCTTCACCGCACAAGTCTAATTCTCTTATGGAAGCTGACAAAAGTTCAGGACCTAAAGAGGACAAAACACTCATAGTGTCCCTATTGGCGCTCCACTTAACAAGTTTAAATCCACGACTTTTAAATAGACTCACTGCCTCATTTGTGATTGTCTGTGCACTCTCTAAACTATCTACTGAAAAATAAGGTCATCCATATACATGTTCTGCAGTATATTTTGAAGGGTCATATCACTAGCACATGTGGGGTTTTCCCCAACAAGCTTCTTAAATGCAAGACAGGCAATGTAGGGGCTACTTTTGATGCCCCAAGGATGGACTCGAAAACGGTAGGATACCAACTTACCTCTTTCTACATCATTGTTTTCGAACCACAGCAAGCGAAATAGGTCTCTTTGGGCAGCCGGCAACTGAATTTGGAAAAAACACTTTGTGACATCTGACATCAAAGCATACTTACCTAAGCGAAACCTGGTTAAAACATGCAGCAAGGGGTTTAGAAGATCAGGTCCAGACATAATAGTATCATTCACACAGGTTTCCTTAAACTTGGCCTTTCCATCATACACTATACGCTTCTTAACTTGAGAGGTAACAAAATAAGGTAGATACCATTTTTGGTCATTTGTATAATCAGCATCAGGCACACGTTCAATGTAATTATTGGACTGCATTTCTGCCATAGATTCAACTAAAAATTCTTTAAGATCAGGTTGCCGAAGGGCCTTCTTACGCAGGGCAGACAGTCGCTCGTGTGCTAACTCAAAGTTAGTAGGCAATGTTGCTTTCTCAACCACAGATACGGGAATCTCAAATCGGTCATCTTTTACCTTTATGCAGGGCTCTACCAATTGACTGGCAATAGTATCAGCGCGAGACCATTGAGGTATCTCATCTTCAACAGATAAATCTTTAACAACATTATGCAATTCAGCAATTTCTGCATCTTTTCTGTCAATAGCCTGTTGCAAGCTTAATGTCTTTCTTTGCTTGTCTTCAACATTGGCTCTTAAGACTTTGACAGGTACCTCATTTAAAGATGCTTTTCCTCCAAAAGCTAACCAGCCTAATGGAGAGAGTAGTGCGTGCGGGTCAGTTTGACTCTTGCCCATTCGTTCTTGCTTGGCATACATAAGATGGGCATTGTCATTGCCCAGTAACACATCCACACTATGACAATTATCCAAGCAAACAATTTCAATATCATTAAAGTGCTCATACACACTCAAGTCCTGTTTATGAGGCAAAGTATTTTCATCATCACTCCAAGGTTCATTGACCACCGACACCCATTACCAAAAATCTCACCAGTATGCAATGACTGCACATTAAACTTGACTAAATCTGCCGTGGTAGCCTTGCAACTAGTCATTGTTTGCATTTCAAATGAAACATTATCAAATGCAGTTAGACCTAAATCTTGTACCAGCTTGTTTGAGACCAGAGTAACCTGTGACCCTGGGTCATGCTGTACATACACCAACCTGCTTTTACCATTTACAGGGTTCATTATGCGGGCAGCTATGACACGACTAAAGGCAGCCTTCACACTCCCAATACCAACTTTGCGCACAGTAACTGAAGGTTCTGAAGTGTTATCACCACTCTCACCTGCTTGAGATGGTATAACAAAGGCATCATGCAACAAGAAAGAGTGCTTTCTACTATATGCAGTTCCACATTTTCTACATCTATTGGGGGCAAAACAATCTTTAACAAAATGTTTACGCAAACAGTTCAAACACCGACCAGATTTAACAATTACATCTTTGCGATCAATAGGCGTTAAACGCAAAAATTCAGAGCAATTCGACAAATAATGATGCTCAACCAGCCCTTTCAAAGAACAGTAGATGCACATAGGATGCTCTAGTCGACTATTATTATTCAAATACCCACCATGGGTTTCAAGAAGTAAATCAGTTCTGGTGTGGACTGACTGCCTTGAACTGACTTGAGAACCAGACTGTGATTTACGGCATTCCAAGCCTTTCTTTAAAAATTCAGCCTTTAATGCTGCTTCTTTTAAGGCCAGCTCCGCCTTGAGCTCTGCCTCTTTTTCCTCCCGGGCCAGTTGTGCCTGCCTTTCCTCCCGGGCTAGTTGTGCCTGCCTTTCCTCCTGGGCCAGTTGTGCCTGCCTTTCTTCCCGGGCTAGTTGTGCCTGCCTTTCTTCCTGGGCTAGTTTGGCTAACCTTAAATCAGCCATGATGCGATTAGTCTCCATCTGCCGTTGAATTTCAATTTGTGCTTCAGACAAAACAGAGGTACATGAAGCTCTAGACCCCAAGTTGGAGACACTATCCTCTGGGTCAATAATCCCATCATTATCTACCCCCCTGCCCATAGATCTAGTGGTCATCCCTAAGCGAGTACCAACCTTCACCCCCCCCGGGACAACCTCATCTAACCCCAAACCAGACGGGCCAACATCGGGCAGCCCTACGTCAATATCTTTACTAGACATAGCTAAAAATCTTAACAATAAATACACTACCAAATGAAATAAATCACAATTACCACAAATTAATAAACTACCAGTTCACAGCTAAATAAAAGAAAATCCAAATTCCACGGTACCTTTAGTTGTGAGGAATTTTCTTGCAATTCCCCTCTGGAGTCTTCAAATTAAATTATTCTTTTCACACAGTTCAATTAAATTAAGCAATTTTACCAACAGTTTATTTCAAAGTAGGTTATTCAATTTAAGAGCTCTTCTTATATAACAAATTGTGTCGGCAGCGTGGTCGAGTGGTTAAATCACTGGACTGATGATCAGCATGGTCTAGGTTCAAAACCCACTTGCGCCATTCTGTTGTGTCCTTGGGAAAGACACTTTACGGCGCTTTCCCCTGCTTGGTCTTGACAAGCAGTTCTAAATTACAGTCATATCTCTACTAAATTACTAGCGGACAGCAATATCTTGGCATCTCCGGAAGCAGGTCGGGGTAATTGCTTACCCTACGTATAGCGCCTCCGTCGCTTTCCTGCGAGTCAGGAGGATAAATATAGAGATAAAAATAAAAAAAAAAAATAAAAAATTTACTTGATCTTCTTAAAAATTTACTTGTTGAAATTTACTTGTTAGCTTGTAAAAAATCTTTTGAAATTTGCTTGTTAACCTTGCGAAAAGTTTTTGAAATTTTGTAGAATTTAGTAAATAGTTTTTGAAATTTTGTAGAATTTAGTAAATAGTTTTTGAAATTTTGTTCCGATGATAAAAAGCTTTTGAAATTTTGTAGCAAATTTATTCGGTAACTTAGCACGTATTTAATCGTCTACCTTTTCGGCGCCTGTAAAGAAAGGCTCTAACCGATAACGCAAGTCTTTGGTGATCTACGTGATTGTGAAGAATTAAGCTATTGAGCTTTAACCTGTTGCTTTGATTTATACTATTCGGGCTCCTAAGTGGATTGGAGCATATTTCTTAATAAAGAAGATATTTTGGTAGTCTGAGCTGTGATTTAGCTAGACTATATTTTTGCTGTCGCTGGTTCGAAGGTCAGATCCAGCAAGAAGATTAAGAATTATCGTTTAGTAGACACCGAGATTGTGTTATTGGTGAGGCCTTCTTAACAGGCGCCAAAAAAGGTAGACGATTAAACAACGTACTAAGTTACCGAATAAATTTGCTACAAAATTTAAAAAACTTAAATTTGTGGAAGTAACAAAATTTCAAGAAACTTTTTAACATCGGAACAAAATTTCAAAAACTATTTACTAAATTCTACAATATGCTATATCTAATATGCGATCTTTTTGCTTATGAATGGTATTGACGGTCGACGGAGGCATTTGGAAGAAACGTGCAACGTTCACATGCTTTTCACCAGCATCAATTTTCCTGATAATAGCCACCATCATTTCAAATGAGATGGCTTGCCGCTTCTTTTGACTACCACTATCATTAGTAGACTTACGCTTTTGACCAACCATATTTGCTTAGAGTTACAAATACGAAAAACAATTTAAATGCAGAGATCACAGAGACGACGTCTTAATAAAAATTTTAACTATTTCAACTAAAATTATGCGCATATCAAATGCAGCATTGTGTAACACGCACTGGGCTCATGCCACTCAAATGAAATTGATTCATATAGACTTGAACAAAAGAGAACAAAGTTACATTGGCATTTTGTTGGTAGAGTTGGCAAATAGTTGGCAGTTTTTCCGACTTTTTATTGTCATCCAAAAACTGTTCGATTTTTTTTTCAACTATCAGACCATAGAGATTAACATTTTTTTTTATTCTTTTTTAACGTTGAGGCATAACAAAAACATATAGGCTATCCCTAATCAGAAAATCTTCTATCACTTAACAATCAAAGCAATTGAAATTTCATCAAGCAAAGAACTGTAGCAAAATTACATTACTTATTGTCGCTGTTTTGTAAAAAGCTTGCATCAATATTTAACACGAACAACTGGTAATGCCTTTGAATAAAAAATTTTGGCCAACGTCTTACCAGCGTATCACCAACTTAGTCACAGGGGAGACAGCCAATGCTGCCTTCAACGTTGGCCCAACACATTACCAGAGCTGTAAACACGAATTTTACTAAGCAAAGAAATAATGACAAAAAAGCAGTTTTGAGCGTAAATTTAATTTTTTTCCACTTTAGTACTTAACGCAACAAATAGAACAAACCAGAACTCAAAAATAAATCATCGGCAGAAAGTTGGCATTGTTGGTTAAATGTTGGCAAATTTGCCAACTTTCTCCCAACCCAGCCGCGCTAAAGCCAACGTTGGCCCGATGATGAATGTTTACTGAGAAGGCACAGCCGTATATTTATTTTATTTTTATTTATTTTTTTATTTTTATCTCTATATTTATCCTCCTGACTCGCAGGAAAGCGACGGAGGCGCTATACATAGGGTAAACAATTACCCCGACCTGCTTCCGGAGATGCCAAGATATTGCTGTCCGCTAGTAATTTAGTAGAGATATGACTGTAATTTAGAACTGCTTGTCAAGACCACCAAGCAGGGGAAAGCGCCGTAAAGTGTTCTTTCCCAAGGACACAACAGAATGGCGCAAGTGGGTTTTGAACCGAGACCATGTTGATCATCAGTCCGGTGCTTTAACCACTCGACCAGGCTGCCGACGATATAAAGGGATGTGCGCACTTGCTCGGGTATTGTGACGTAACAAAGGGTTGTGCAGGAAGTCTAGCCAAGAAAAATTTACCGTGTTTTATTTTTTGCTCACTTTGAGTCATGTGACATGAGCCCAAATTAAGCTCACCCGTCTTCAAAGAAGGGTAACACGCGGTGAACGGTGAAGAGCGCGCTAAACTCAAAAATTTACTCACAATTTTTTTTACAAAATTTTTTTTACAGTCAGTTCAAATGTAAAATCGAAAAAACGTAAAACGAATGAACGTAAGCAGAAAAGCGTCTGTACTTTGCTGTTTACGACCGCATTGCGCTAATTTTCAACAGCAAAGAAAATTACTGGTGAAAAGTGACTTGGTAAAATGCAAGCAATAATCAAACTAGCTAATTTGGAAAAATAAAAGAGGAGGTTATCTGTACATAAAGCATTAGAAAAATTCAAGACATAGTTTGGTGGCCTATGTCTTCTAGTTGGTAAATAGCGAAGTATCAATCTGATATTGGTCAAAATCGAATGAGCCTTTGTACTTTTGCACAGTACTATGTCATTTTCCTCGATGGTAAAAGGTCATATCACCCCTGCGTGTGCATTTTCTGAATCAATTGTATATATTGCAGGCCAAAAGTAATTTTGTTTAATAATAATAATAATAATAAAACAAGTTTCTATCCCGCTCAGACAAATAATTACATC
This sequence comes from Diplosoma virens, assembly GCA_963680785.1. Taxonomy (NCBI): domain Eukaryota; kingdom Metazoa; phylum Chordata; class Ascidiacea; order Aplousobranchia; family Didemnidae; genus Diplosoma; species Diplosoma virens. The sequence continues at coordinate 17,018,664 of OY796886.1, read as the reverse complement.
AAAGATGTGGTTGCATCAGAGGGGTAGTAAAATAAAAGCGTCAATAAATAAACACTGGTTTAGGTTTTGTAGATACTAATAAAGACAAAAAACATGCAAAACATCAAAAACTTCAAATGTACAATATATACAAAGAAAGAAAACAAGACATAAAAAAGTAAATTTATACAAGCTAAAGCGGCAGTAGTATGAGCATTCAATAGATATTACTTTATTTAAATACAATAAGTTATTTATGATTCTGATAAAAATTGTTCAAAAAAGAAAGTTTTAAGTTTGGCTTTAAAAACGGATTTTAATTTACAACTTCTTATATCATATGGAAGTTTATTCCAACAGCGGAAGCATTTTGACTAAAACATTTACAGCAATATCTGTGTTTTTTTCCCAAATCAGATGGAATTACTAACAAATATGAATCTTTGGTTTTTCTAGGACTTACATTTATGTTACAATTTTTATTCATTAAAACAGTGTCAGATAGGAGTGATTCCCCACTCATCTTTCTAGAGTAAATTTCTTGCTTGCCGTAAAATTAACAATGTAAACTTGGTTTAATGGTCTATTTAATCTTCGTTCGTCTATATAATCTCCTTGGTTCAATAAACTCATACAACTAATATTGCTATTTAATCTTCATTGTTTTTTTAAATGTACTGTGTTTTTGTAAGTGTAGTGCTGTGTTTTTCTGATAAAAAAAAAATTTTTTTTGTCCCACTATTTAGAGGGAGGCAGTTGACTAGAAGACCGTATGGTCATTTCGCTGCCTTCCTGTGCTTTTGAAAAAAATTTTTTTTTTTTTTTTACGTATATTGGTGTATTTTTCGTTTTGAAGCACAAAACAAATAAATAGATTGATTGATTGATTGGTTTAGGATATTTTGATAACTAAATCCTTATAGTAAACTCAAGTTCTTCTCCCAGATTTCTCTAAAAGTTTTTAGTAAAAAATCCTAAAATTCTTTAAGTTTCAAACGCCCAATTTGAAATTAATATTATTAATACACTTAAAGATGCATAAAGTACTAATTAAAATAATACATAAAAGCAGTTGCTACAAAAAAATCTATTTTTTAGCAGAATATTGTTGCTTATAGTATTTCTGGCATAAAATAAAAGAATGCCTAAAGGATAAGTTGATTTGAAATAAGTTACTATTAACTTATAACAGGTTAAACAAAACAAAGTTGTTAAAAATTAGTCAATTTAGAATATGTATACCGGTAATAAGTGGTAAAGGTAATTAAACTAGCATATTGTGGTAATTAACAGTAAAGCTAATTAAATTATGTTTGTGAAGTAGGAAATATCTGAAAATTAGGGTAGTATTATAATTGAAACTTTTTAGAATCTATTTGGTAGTTTACTTGAATCAAACTTTTCAAGATAAAGATTCTCTTTATCATACAAAAGTTTTGCTTCTTATTCACTATTCACCAGGTTTGGTTTATTTCTTTTAAACTTTCAGGAATCCCTGTGAGGTTAATAATAACAAAAAGTGAAGAAGACCCAAAATTTTATTGTAGTAGGAAAAAATTGAATAACTTTAATGATTAATTGAAAACAAATTTGCTTGTGTAAAAACTAAAACTTTTCATTTTTTCCTGCTAAAACCTTCATAATGGTATCAATGAAGTCAGTGGCTAAACTTTATAGTCAATTTTTGCTTGAGATATGTGATCTGATTAAAATAAAAAGGATAGCTTCTGATTAAACCTAGCTTTACAAATTTATTTGCAGTTAGTTATGTTTATTCTTAACAAAGTTAATTCTAATCTAAAAAATCTTAGGGTCTTGTCAAGAAGAGACTGTAACTGTTGTTTTTCTGTGAAACTAACTCGGAATCCCCCTTAACAGCACTATGAAGCAAAAAAGAGACCAAGAGAAAAAGAATCTCTTAAGAAACAATAGTAATCACAAGGGGATCTGGGTTAGTTTGACTAACAAAAATTGCTTATGATCGCTTATGGAAGAGACCCAAATCTTATCCTCATCTTCTTTTATCTTTATCTTGCATATGCTGTGTCGCAATTAACTCATTCTTGATTTTGTTTTATGGAAAAAATTACATCTTCATTTCAGTTACTTATAACTTTGCTTCTTGTCTTTTAATAAATGTAATTGTTCAAATGTAAGCATCTTTGTTTTCATCAATACTTTATACATTTTTCTTTCATTCTTTCTGTTACCTGTCTTTCAGCTATATCTGCCTATTTAGATGCTACTGTTACTTTAAATAAGTGTTTCTCAAACTTTTTTGTTGGTGACCCAAAATCGCTAAAAACAACAATTTGCAAACATGACTGTGACCCAAGTAAATTTGACCAAGCATGGTGAATACCGACCAAGCTTCTGAAAAAAAAAGGTCTTCATCTCGGATCCATCCCAGATTTCTTGATTTTCATCACAAAAATCTAATGTTCTTTAAAAGAAGGTCTTCACCTCGAATCTGATTCTGATTTTCTTCTTAAATTCGTAACAACAACTCAAGAAGGTTCTTCACTTCTCAAATCTTCTGCACACTGATCTTTTTCATTTACACGCGATAATTTACAAGCCTTTGCGACCCATAATTTAAAAACACTGCTTTAGGTTTATATCCTCCAATGCATCAAACAGCAGTAAGTTATTATTTGGAGAGACAAATTTGTCAAAAAACCAATTTATTAAGGCTAGTTTGGCAAAAAAATAATTGATTTGATTTAATTTTGTTCATTTTTTCTTTTGCCAGTACCATGGCTAATAATGTAATGTTGTGAATAAAGATAAAATCCAAAATTCAATGGGAGAATCCCTTTCAAATGTGATTAATCTTTTCATAATATAACTAAACAAAACAATTTATAGTGTAATTTTGAACTTGCAATGCATATTTGTTACTTATGTGCTGATTATAAATGTCATCTTTTGTTATGTCACAAATTTTATACTAATGCAAAAACTCTTATCATTTTGCTGGTTTACCAACTTTATTATCTATCATTATACAAACTCTATCATTTTGCTGGTTTACCACCTGCTGAATGTCAAATTTCTTGTCTTTGAAAACCAGGTTGGGCAGTGTGCCTTCATCAATGTCCTTCAAAATTTTCCTGCATTTTTGGGCCCTCATTGCCACAGGACGATCTGTCAGCTCATGATGATGCATCATCTTAAAGGGTTTTCATCCAAGATCATCTTTCAACACTTGGTGCATGGTGGATTTGCCCATACCACCTGCTGCAGCCAATGCCTTGCAACTTTGACAAGGGTTGCGTTGCAGCTTTTTTCTCATGTTTTTAATGAGTTGAGGGGTGTGGATACTTCGTTTTCTGCCTTGCCCTTTCCTGTCAAGGGTGTTGCCAGTCTCTTTAAACTTCTTAACAATTTTCCAAACTGTTTAACGGTTCATTTTCAGCCATTTTGCAATTTCGACATTAGTTTCACCACTTTTGTGAAGTTTAATAACTGTATTTTGATCTACAACCATTGTAATACTAATTTTAGAAAATTTTTGTATATCTGAAAAGAAAGTAGAGAGTTTAAGCTTTAAAATGGTGTATTGTTTTACAAGAAAAACCAAATTTATATGCACTTAATTTAACTGTGAAAGTTGGTGCCTTAATTCATGGACAGCCTGTACTTGATAAATGAAATTGAGTTTTAACAAAGTTATTTTTAAAAAATTATAAATAAAAAAATTTAACATTTTTGCTTGCCACTGTATAAGGCAATTTAAATTATATTGTGAACCACTGTTTGATATTTAGCAGAAAAGAATTATTCGAGAGGTGAAAAAGAATTATAACCAATAGAAAAGCATGTCATCAGGAAATATTTTACTAAAAGTGTAATTAACTAATCAAAAAATATTTTTAACTGGTTTAACATATTTGATCATTGCCATATTTTTCATTTTGTTGTTTTTAAGTTCTTTTGCTGACATTTCATTGCTTTGTTAAGCTTTCTTTTTTGTATTTGTTTTTCAGATTTTTTGATTATCCATGATAAGCCAAATCAGCAAAACAAACTGTTTAGTTTTTTGGTTTGATAATTTAATATAATAACTGCTCTGACTTAAACATCATAAGCAATTTTTTGTTATGTGCGTAGACTAGAAAATATTTCTCGAAAAATATACATAATACTTATTAGAAATTTTTCAAGTTTTTGGTTTGTGTTAATTATAAAAGTGCTCAATGACGTCAGGTCAGAGTGGTTAAATTAAATTAATTAAATAATTTAATAATTCTTAATATGTGGCTTTTGTATGCTTGCAAAACTTCAAACCCTGCATGTTTGTGGTACATTGTATTTTTTCATAAAAAATCAAAGAAGCTTGCTATGTTGAACGACCTTGGTTTATAGTTTCAACTATTTAAGTGCCTTTTTCTAATTTTAATATTTAAAATTAAGTCATTAGAATTTTAAATAAATTGATATATGGCTAAAAATATGCCTAAATTTAATCCATTTGAACATATTTTTTAAATGCAAATTTTCACTTATATCAGCTGAACAACATATGGTAAAGACAAGTTTTGATATTGCAGTGGATTTACAATATTTAACACTGGCAATTTTAAGTTTTGTATAAAAAAATAAATTATAATATTTTCTTGGTATAACAAAACTTTTTTGCTGTCAAAGATTTTTCTTCCCAAAGCTTTTCATCTGACACTCTTCAGGGGAAATCATCAGAATGAAGCAGAATTGAAACCAAACTAAGTTATAAAGGGGGAAAGTAGAGTTCTTATTGGCTGAAAGAAGTTAGCCAATGGGAGAAAAGATTAAGAAATTTTCAAAAAGTAGACGAATTCTTTTTGCTTACACAGAAGAGGATTGAGAGATTTAATGAAAGTAGCTTCAAGAGCAGAAAGGTGAAAGGAAAAGCAACCTCAAGCAAGAATAGAAAATTTTTAGTTGCTGTAATGAAGGGCGTCAAACCACGTGTTATTTTCAACACCCGACAGCTCCTTCCAGCAAGTAAGAAAGACGTGTTGCCTTCCCATCATCACAGCAATGTTATTTACCAGTTTTTGTGCCACTGCGATAGTTGGTATGTTGGTCACATGTCTCAACGGCTAGAAGAGCAAATTAAACAACACGTTCCTAGATCCATCACCAATCCTCGTGCCTCGGCCAACCGTCAAAGTCTTTCCCACTCTTGCAAGAACAACACACGCCCACAACAATTTCATGAATCCGCCATTGGTCAACATCTTCTTGACAATGCCCAATGCGCCCTTCATTACAGCAATGAAAAATTTTCTATTCTAGCTCAAGGTCGCTTTTTCTTTCACCTTTCTGCTCTTAAAGTGACTTTCATTAAATCTCTCAATCCCCTTCTGTGTAAGCAAAAAGAATTCGTCTACTCTTTAAAAATTTCTCAATCTTTTCTCTCATTGGTTAACTTCTTTCAGCCAATGAGAACTCTACTTTCCCCTTTATAACTTAGTTCGGTTTCAATTCTGCTTCATTCTGACAATTTCCCCTGAAGAGTGTCAGATGAAAAGGTTTGGAAAGAAAAATATTTTACTTCACGCAATCTTCAAATTCTGTACCACCAAATGTTTTTTGCTGTCATTTCAATATCAGAATCTTTTTTTCATATTGACTACAAAGTTTGCAGTGGAAAAGCTTGTTTTTCAGGTGACAATCTAATTATACTATGTAGCATAGTATCTTTCTTTTGTTGCTCCTAAAAAAATTCAACATTTAATGATTATCATTTTAAAATATTAATTTTTTTGTGTATTCCACTTGTAACTGTAATTTTAAAACTGTGTGCTTTTACAAAATGCCAATTTTGCCAGAGAAAAACCTTTAGTGATATAAACAAACTAATATTTAGAACATATATTATCTGTTGACACTTTTGTTTCGCTTTCAACCCCATTTTCTGTTTCTGCTGCAAACTTCTAATCCTTGTGACTGACAAATGCAGCTTCCATTTTGATAAATTTTACATTGTTGCTAATCAAACTATGTGCTTCTATTTGGAATATTAGAATGCATTTCCATTTCAATAAACTTCACTGAATACATATTTCAATATTTGAAATATACATATTCAAATATGCACAATATGAATTTCAAAATGTTTGATGCAGCAGCAATAACTTTGCTATGTTTATTTTTACCCACAGTGCCAAAATAATTTTTTCAGAGAGCATTTCATTTTATGGACAAAAATTAAGAAATACATAGATAATTACGCTATTTTTTTGTGGGATTTTAACTTAGGTGGCCTTGTCTGTCAAAAATTTTAAAATCTGGCCTCCAACGATAAAAAAGTTTTCCACCATAAACAATCAAGCCAGTGCATTAAAACCAGTAAAAAAATTTTTACAGTTATGTTACAATAGCAGATCATGTAACCCTATTGTTCACATTTTTATCAATACAATTTAATAAAGTGTTGTTAAAAAGATATGGCAACAAGAACATTACTTGATTTAAAATTACAACTCCTTTTAATGAAACAAAGTTAAATAAGAAATTACTGCATTTTTTATTTGAATAAATTGTCTATTTGGAGGATCAAAAAAAAAGTTTTCAAAGTTTATCTTTTATATATTAAAAAAATCTATTTCAAATACTTAAATTATATTTTTTAGAACTGCTTTTTATAGGTTTTTTACATAAAAATTTGTTGAAACAAGAATTGTTTTTATGTTACAAATTTATCAAAGATGCAAATTAAATATAAATAAAATCAACATCAAAAACAAAAAAACTAACAATCCCATCATTATCAAACTGTAAAGATTTGTTTAATGCATGAAGTTTTTATTTTAAAAAATTTAGCGATTATTGTTTTAGTAAAGTTTAGATTTTATTTAAAACATACAACACTCAATATGACAAACTTAAAAATTGTGATATTGTTACGTCAAGGTTTTTATTGAATCTTATTCTTTTTATTAGTTTAATTAATAATGTTAAAATATTGTTTTAAATTTAAGATATTTTTGCTGTGGTCAAAACTAATAAGAAAAAAAGGTTAAAACAGGAATGTTATGCTTGATAATTCATGTCAACAAAATTTTGACTAAGTTTTTTTTCTGATGTGTGGTGAGGTATTAGTAGTTTAACAATTTATAACTTTTCAACTGTAGTTTTAAGATCATTTTTTCAAATTGCAGTTATGTTTAATTGAGTAATCATGCATGATCTTCACATTTTTCTATTTAGCAGAGCCTTGATAAAAACTTGCTATACAGTAGAATTTGTCTAATTTGTCAGTTTGTTCAATTTGTCACTTTTTCATTGGTCCCAACAAAATTCCTATCTTTTATGTACATTTTAGTTCATCTAATTTGCCATTGTCTTATTTGTCAATTCGTTCAATTAGTCACCTCTTTCTATCCCTGAGAAGTGTTTTATTTGGCTAATATGTCATTTGCAGTTTCACTTTTGTTGTTTAAGCACTTAGTTAACACATGTGATAGTTTAAACAAATTAACGATCTTATCTGAGAATTGTTGACCTTGCAATATGTTTATCGAATTTATACAAGAGGTGTAAAGCACAACCAGACTCCATATTAAGAAAATGCTGAAAGTTTTTGGAGTTTATTAATGATTAAAAAAGGTGTCAGATTAAATCAGTGTTTCCCAAACTTTTTCAGCCTGGCACTCCCTTGGTTTCCACATAGATTTCCAGCACCCCTTCACTTCTTTAAGTGAAAAGAATATTATACATAAAATATTTATTTCAAAAATAAAATAATTCAATTAACTATGTTACTTAATCTTCAAAATTACTCCTAATACACACATGCAAGCCCTTTTGTTTTAAACTGATTTTTATTCTTTCAAAACTTTTTCTTTTTTTAAAAAATCAGCAATCTCATATCTGCTTTATTATTTCTAATGTAATTGCTTTTTTTATCTGCTTCCACCTTTGATATGGTAATAGTGTCACAATTACTCTTGATTATTTCTTAGTTGGCTTAATAAATATAAAGTAACAGGTAAAATTTTCAAAAAAGCAGTTAGTAACAGTTATTCAAAAGTAACATTTAAGTGCATCACTACTACGCATTCATTCATAACTTTATAATGCTGATGTCACTCTTATTATTTATTAATTGTACCAGTATATGAGTTCTTCAACCATAGTGCATGAGTCTATGAAATATATTTTGTCACTTACATTTTGTAAAAAAAAAACTTGCTATTTATTGCCTATATGTTATTAATGCTATGCTGTCACTCTGCCAAATGCTCTTCGATAGCAAAGCAGTGCCCCCTGGTGCTGCCCTTTTTGGGAAACACTGGATTAAATGGAGGAGTCTAGATAGAGTAGAGTAGAGAAATTTATGAGTTTAATTTAATCAATAAAAAAGTTTCTCAATTTCCATTGGAAGTAGCACTTTCTGCAGTTAATTTCAAAATTGTTGCCACTAGCAAAGTTACATAAAAAATTAGGAGTCAAAGATGTCATATCACTGTCCAAATTTTTGTGATATATTGTACCACATTTTACTTTCACCAACTTTGTTTAATATTGTCTGTGTACCAGTATCACATGGTTTGGGTTATGTGTGTATTGTTGTATTCAACCATAATGTCATAAACTTGTATTCCACTGCAAGTTAAAGTACTATGTATACAAGTTACTATGATAATGTATATGAGCTGCTTTAATAATAATAATAACGATGTATTTATATACTGCTCTATACTTAAAATGGGTCGTATAGTCTCAGAGCAGTTGTGTATAATAATAAACATCACAACTACAACAACAAAAACAACAGAAAAAACAAAGAAAAATAGTAAAGCCCAGATTAGCTGTAGATTTAAATGCATGTATTCAATATAAAAACTAAAATTAAAGATCAATTATTCAGACAAGTAGGACTTAAAAAACAGGAATAAAATTTATATAGTATGAAATGACTGGACGTAATTTGCTAACTTAAAAAGAAAAAGCTATCATCTAGGTAAGGTAATTGTGAGTGTAATTTTGATTAGCCTACTTAAGGTCTCTAAAAGCTTCATTAAAAAAATAAGTTTATTTGTTTGGTTGCAAGATCTTAAAGATTTTGGCAAAGAATTCCATATTAAACACAATTGATGAGAAATTGTTTTTGAAATATGATGCCTTGTGTTAATAATCCAATTATCTTTGCCTGATCTAAGATTTTCCTTCCAAGGCTTATACACAATAACGAGATTTGTTAAATACTTTGGCGATAAATTATTCAGTATTTTATGTACTGTTAGACACAATTTGTACTTAATACGATACTCAATAGGTAATATGTGAGAATTAAAATAATATGAAAGCAGATTATGATTAAAAATCGAAATATTAAAAATAAATTTTATGCAAGCATTTAATAGTCTTTCCAATCTTTGCAGTAAATAATGAGGTAAACAGGCATAAAGGCTATTGCAGTAGTCAATACGAGAAATAGTAAAAGTTTTTACCAACATAATTTTATTATCGTAAAATAGGAATGATTGCAGAGTTTAGTGAGTTTAAAATAGCAAATTCTACAGGTCTCAGTTCTATGGTTCAGAGGTAAAGATTGATCCAATACTACACCTAACAATTTTGCTTTGGGTAATAAATCAGTATCTATATTTAGTGAGTTTTTTAGATTAAGAATATGTGGTTGATAAGTGTCCAGTAATTGTTTTTTTCCACAGACAAGAAGTTGTGTTTTGTTTACATTAAGCTTTAGAAAATTTTTAGACATCCATAAATTGATTTTAGGCAAACAGTTTTTTTAACTTTTCCACAACAGTATAAAATTCTAATTTGGGTTCAAGCCAATATACAAAGTTGTATCATCTGCATAAGAATGAATTGTTATGCCAAATTCTTCTTCTATGCTTGCAAGTTCATTTATGTACAAAATAAATAACAATGGTCTCAAGATAGAACCTTGTTGAACACCAAAAATTGGAGACCTATAACTATTATAAACAGCATTTATTACTACAGCAGATTTACAATTTGTTAAATATGAAATAAACCATTTCAAAGCATTTCCTGTAATTTTAAAAAAAGCTATCAATTTAAACAGTAAGCATTCATGATCTACAGTATCAAATGCTGCTGACAAATCCAATATCAAAACTGCCAAGAGATTGTCAATATGAATTGTGTTTGGCATGTCATCAACTATTTTCAACAAAGTGGTTTCACAAGAGTGGTTTTCTTTATATCCAGACTGATTTAAACTGTAAAGACCATGTTTTGGAGATGTTCATTTACTTGATAGAAAACAGCTTTTTCCAGTACTTTTGCTATGAAAGGTATATTACTTATTGGACGATAATTTTGCTTTGATAAAGTTTTAACTAGATTGTATGATTTATCACTTCGCCTTAGTCGTTACTTTTTGTAATCCCCTTCAGGTGACAAATTAGGCAAATTCTACTGTATATGCAAAGCAATTCTTGCTTATGATCCATTGTAACTTGCTTCCATTTTGCATGCTTAAGAATATTCCAAAACTTAAAGCTTGTGAAGTTGATTATGAAAAACTAGGAAAGGGTGCCTATAACCTGTGGAAGATTCAAATAAAATTTGTCAACCCAGCAAAGTGTGGACAAATTCTATTTGAATAAGTAACCACCTGACGATTTGAAGAATGAAACAGACTGTTGTGGTTTTTAAACAGTAATTGAATAAATTTTGCATTATATATATATATATGTTGTTATAACCAGAGTAAACCATTATGTTTTTTAAAAATTTGGCCTCTGAACCTCAAATATTTAAATTGCAAATTGGTTTGGTTTTTGTTTACTTGCAAAATCGACAGAAACCAGACTGGCAGCAAGAATTGGTGTCTAGCAAGTTTACATCACCACTCAAAAATGAATAGTCTAAAGGTAGTATTAATATTTTACGCAATGAGTAGTTTATTATATGCCATTGCCCATAATTACATTATAAACTTAGTTAAATAAAATTTTTTGTCATATATGTTTATTATGAATTTGTTTTTATTGCATCTTTGAGTATTTTTTTTATTAATGAACTGCTTTATGGCATTTTCTGGAAAGTTTAAGTTTATTAAAGGATTGTGTCAATAGTTTTGATTTGAACAAAAGTTTACTCAGTTTGTGTTTGTTTTTGATGGGCTTACAAATAACTCTGCTTGGAAGCAACAGCAAAGCTGCTGTGATTTAATAAATATTGACAATTTTTACCTTGCTGGGATTTTATAATTATTGGTAGTTAATTGAATCTAGGCTTATTTATATATATTTTTCTTTGCATTATGGTATAATTTATAGAAACACCTTTAGCATTATAAAGACCAAATTATATCACAGTCAAAGGAAGTAAGGTCAAAAATTTATTATTAAACTTTACCATTTGTTTTGCTTTTAATAATTAATTTTGAATTTACAATAAAAAGGATGTCACAATAATAACACTGGTCAACAAAAAAAAATTTTTTTATTGGTGCCTTAAATATTAGAGCTGTTTTGGAGTATATTTGGGGCGCTGATTCCGAAAATGACGGCGGTTTTTTCGCATCAGCTCTAGTTTTTGAGATACGGTATACCGCTCATATTTGTTTGCATGTAAACCTGTGTAGAGCATTTACGTCAGTGGATTAATGGAAAGAGACAAAGTTTACAGTTTGGTGTCACAATGGTTTGGAGGGAACCTAAAAATCCTCACGACGATTGCTATTTTTGTATGGTTAACATTAAGTGAATCAACCGTAACAATAGAAGAAAATGGATATACCCCGACTTAGAATCAGCAAGACGGCCTGTCCCGCATTCAGACGAAGTTCCTATTCCTGTGTTTGACCACCTAACAGAACTAATAGAAAGCTCTGATGAATTAGTTCTATTGATGCAGCAGTGACATGTAGCAGTGAAAGTGAGTTTCAGGGCGCAGTTGCTACACCGCTGCGATTTAATCAGTTCGAGCTGAATGACCTGGTCAGAGACCTCAATCTTTCAAAAGAGACATCGGAAATCCTCTCATCCAGGCTAAATGAGAAAAATCTTCTTCAGCCTGGTACTAACATTACGTTTTATCGTAGAAGAGAAAAAGATTTACTGCCCTATTTTTCGAAGGAAAACAATCTGGTTTTCTGCAATGATGTTGGGGGCTTCTACAAAAAATGGTACTAGCAGAATACAATCCACAAGAATGGCGCCTTTTTATTGACAGTTCTGTAAGAAGTTTAAAATGCGTTCTACTCCATAATGGCAATAAGTATGCTTCTATTCCAATAGGCCATTCAATTAGTATGAGAGAAGAATATGATTTGATTAAACAAATTCTGGAAAAGGTAGCATACCTTAAGTATCAGTGGAAAATATGTGTAGACCTAAAAATGATAAACTTTCTTCTGGGCCAGCAAAACGGTTTTACAAAGTATCCTTGTTTTCTCTGTATGTGGGATAGCAGAGCAAAAAGTGAACACTGGACAAGAAAAGAGTGGCCTTTGAGGAAAGAAATGATTGCAGGCGAGAAAAACATCATTCATCAACCTTTGGTTACCACAGAAAAGATCATTCTCCCACCGTTGCATATAAAACTTGGTCTTATGAAGCAATTCGTCACGGCATTGAATACAGATGGAGCATGCTTTCGATATTTGTGCAGTGCATTCCCAGGGATGAGTATGGAAAAGATTAAAGCAGGAATTTTTAATGGTACACAGATCAGGCAGCTTATAAAAGATTCGCAATTTGCTAGGCATATGACTGAACACGAATCAGCTGCTTGGACCGCATTTGTGCTGATTATTAAAAACTTTTTGGGAAATTACAAGGCAAGCAACTATGTAGAGCTTGTAACCAATATGTTAAGCAGCTTTAAAGATCTTGGCTGCAACATGAGCATCAAAGTCCACTATCTTCATAGCCATTTAGACCATTTTTCAAAAAATCTTGGTGACCTAAGCAAGGAGCACAGTGAAAGGTTTCACCAGGATATAAGAGTAATGGAGGAGCAGTACCAAGGAAGATGAGATGAAACGATGCTAGCTGATTATTGTTGGAGTTTGCAAAGGCACTGTCCTGATACTAAACACTCCAGAAAGTGCTACAAAAGACACTTTTTAGATGTTATGTAATTACTAGAATAAAGTCTTGCATTTTTCAATGTCTATTGCTTTCATCGGGGTATTTTATTATTTTGTGTTGTTGAAAATACGTCAAACACGTAGTTACTTTGCTATTGCGCATTTGACATACCTTTAAACAATCTTAAACAAATTCTTTGTTGCTTAAGATCCATGTATAACAAATAAAAGTCAAAATTATAGGGGTATGTCGTAACTCAAAAACCAGAGCTGATGCGAAAAAACCGATGTCATTTTTGGAATCAGCGCCCCAAATATACCCCAAAACAGTTTTAATACTTGAGGCACCAAATTGTGTGTTGACCAGTGTAATTATTTGCTGAATAGACTAAAATCAGTAGTTTTTAGTTGACTTTACATATTTTGTAATGTACCAGTTGTTACTGTGATGCAATTTGCTAGAACTTAAAATATTATCAAGACTATAATGTGGTCTTGTCACTCTTTCCTTATGATTCACATTCTATCTTAAGGTTTTAAGTGACAGAATGTTTATAAATAGCAAGAAAATTTGAAGATGGCAAGTTATAGGTTGTGACATAATCGATTGAGAGTATTCTTGAACTTACTATTTGAAACAGTCTTTTCTAAATAAATAATTACTATTTTGTTGATGATGTGGCAGTGTATTTAGTAAATGTAAATTTTGATAGCTTGTATATATAAGCAAGGGTTTAAGAATTTTCAATTGCAATTTGTAGTTAAAGCAAAATGATAGATTTGTAATTTGGACTTGGAAGATAAAGATGAAACTATAATTTATTGTTTAAGTATATATTTTAGATGTTGTAAATACCTTTTAGGTTTATTGTTGTTACTCAAAGTGTTGATGTTAGTGAAAAGAGTGTGTGAATCCCAGGGGTGCACCCAGCCTCAAAAAAAGGGGGCTGACACAATTCCAACATCTTTTCAAACATAGGGGGCAAAGCCCCCACACACACCCCTCACATCTTTTTTTCTGTAAACCATCTAGACTATTACTAAATTTTGCCTGCGAATGTGATGCTTAGCTCCATTGTGTCTTTTGACATTGCACGATGGCGTGCGTCATTTGTCCTGTTGGCGGCAATTCTTTTCGGCAGGTTTAAGCTTAATATAGGGTTTTCCATTTAAGAAGTTAATCTTTTGCAATCAAAGTTAATCTTTTGCAATCAAAAGTTAATTTTTTGCAATTAAAAGTTAAAAAATTAAATATGAATTTTTTTTAATATACTAAAATTTATTAGTTCTTGTTGCTTTAACAAATATTCTCCTGTAGCTAGAAATATCTTGACGATTTTGAATACAGCATGATAATTGTGGTCTAAAGTTGTTGTGATAGCTTTGGTCGTCCAACCTTCTTGAACTTTATGTACAATTCTTCTATAGTCGTCATTCGTAATTCTATTGTAAGGCATGCTTGCAAAATATTATTTAAGAAGATTTTTAAAACAGTAAACTAAAAGTTTACAATGTTATATAGGTGAAATTCTATATAAATTTTATTATATTAAAAAAGTTGGTTTTTAACTTTTGATTGCAAAAGATTAACTTCTTATAGCAAAAGGTTGACTTCTTAATGGAAAACCCTATATCTAAAAGCCAATTAGTGCTGCAAATCATTTATGCATTTTTTAAAAAAAGGTAAGTAAAACAGGTAAGTTGTGTTTTTTCGTTAACTCTATTTTTTATTTCATTTCCCACAACGAGTTCTAGGTAGAAGCAACATCAAACAATTATAAGCTTTAGAGAATATACGTCCTCTTTCCTATATAAAAATCAATCAGTCTTCCGACGACATTCAAAAATGCCCAAATGTCTTTCTTTTTAATAAACCTATGTGATCGTGAAGAATAATCATACAGATTTACAACAAGCATGTAGTATTTTCTGGCGTCTTGCTTCTATCCGCTGTCGGGTTAATGCTTTCATTTTCCTTTTTTTTCTTAAACTCCTGTTACAGCAGGATGAACATGAATTTTGTGCCTTTAAAGCATTCTGCAGCAATGCTGCACTGTAAAAAAATCTGTCGCAAAATAAAAGTAATTTTGGTATATTCTGAAACACATCAAAAGCGCCAAATGAAGTGATCAAAGAAGCTGCTGCATTTTTTTTCAGTGCAACCATTTTTTCCAAAATAAAGCGAAGACCCCCTATTGGGCAACAATAGTTATTTTCAAACTTTTTTAATCCGCACCATTTAATGGTTAAGAACCTGGGTTAAAGTCAATAAATAAACGACTGACTGTTTACTTAGAATAAATACCATCATTTCAACAGATGATTGGTGGTACAAAACTTTAAAATCGCAAGGAAATTAGACAATATTTTTATTACATTTATGATTAAACCTCAGTATGAGTGTTTCGCAAAGCACTTTCATCAAGTTTAAGTCGGAGCAATCGCTGCAATGAATAGGCCATGGGTTATTAACCACAGCTGTCAATTAGGCTCTTTTAGGATCTCGAGTAAAATGTTACAAAAATCATCAATAAAGTATGTTGAAGATCTTGGCAATTTTATCTGAACTTAAACATTAGTGATTGTGTAGCAGCAAATGAGTCTGCAAGCAGGAAAAATTTAGTATTGTAACGCGACAAAAATATGTAGATGGATATTCAAAATAGATAGTATGGGACAATTCAAAAAAACAAGTTTTTTTTTGCATTTAACGCAGCATACGTGTGACATGTCTATAAAAACACTGAGGAGTATAGCAAAAACATGCTTGTGCCTATCCTTCAAGTTACTACTGTATTAAAGAAAAACAGAAACCAGTTATTATAGTTAAGTTGGGATGAAATGTCACTTATCTGCGCGAAAGTTTTATCAAGTTGCATATTAGCGTGCAAAGGATTCTGACAAAAATATTTAAAAGGGGGCTGACATGACCTCCAAATCAGCCCCCTGGGTGTGCCTCTGGTGAATCCTACCCTTGAAACTAGTTTTTATTGTCCAAAGAAATTGGGAAGGACAGAGTTAATGCAAAAAAGTTTTATCCTTGTCTTTTTTCTCAAACAAGCTGCGCTTATTTTGAACAAAGATATCTGCTAAATTAATTTTTGCTGCATTTTTTAAATGTATAAACTGTTTTTAGGATTTCAAAAAATAAACTATCAAAAAAATTGTATAAAATTTGAATTGTAGACAATAGGCTTTCACATATTCATTGTGTTTTGCCAGCAAAGAAAAACTCAGGTTTTGTATTTACTCCAGTTTGTTCAAGGATTATTATTTGTTAGACACATTTGAAATAATTTGTTGTCTAAGGTGGGCAACAAAGTTTCCAAATTGAAAGGTTGAAATATATTTTAAAAAATGCATTCCTAACTAATTTGTGTTAATAATTAGGAAATTCAGTTGATGGAGTTTTGCAAAACAAGGTCTAACAGTAATTTCTTTTTTAAAAATTACTGCATTTCTTTTTCTTATTTTGTATTAAATTTCGTATACCACTATAATTTTAGTTTAGTTGTTCTATTGATTCCTGCTAAGCAAAGGATTTAAAAGCATATATTATTTAATCTTGCTAAGTTGGTGAAAGTTTATGACCAATTATTAGTTTTGTTTAAGTTATAAGTTCTTATAAAAACCCTCCCAATAGTTTTTATACAATTGGTTGTTTCTGTTATGTCTTATATTTATCATTTGCTGGTACTATTTTTGTAAGTTGTACAAAAATCAATTATGTTAGTTAAAGAAGTAATTTGCACATTAAATTAAAAGTTAACTTGCAAAAAGTGCAAATTTCAGTTGCTGATGTGGTAATTATAAACTATATAGTGCTGGGGTGCCAGAAGGCAAAACGTTGCTAATAATTAAATTATTTTGAAATTTCCAAATAAAAATTATTAAGCATTGTAGTTTTTTAAGAAAATCATAGAAAAATGATCATTATAATATGCAGGGTGGCCCAGTAAAGTAAAGACAAATAAAAGTTAAGTTTTTTTAGTTATATGAAGGCCAATAAAAACAACTCCTATGTCAAATGAAAGAGAAATCTATTGTATTTAATAACATCCAAGAGTTATTCAATATATCCTCCTTTCTCTTTGATAACTCAGTGGAGATGAGGAATCACCTGATCACATGTGGCATGCACAGCTTCAGCATCAATTTCTGCCCAAGATTTGGTCAGTTTTTGCTTCAGGACCTCCACACTTGAGTGGGATACAGGACAGGACTTCTGCTCCAAGATGGACCATATCCTAAAGTCCATTGCATTCAAATCAGGAGAAGATGGAGGTCATAGTTCCTTGGGCCAAAA
This sequence comes from Diplosoma virens, assembly GCA_963680785.1. NCBI lineage: Eukaryota > Metazoa > Chordata > Ascidiacea > Aplousobranchia > Didemnidae > Diplosoma > Diplosoma virens. The sequence goes on along the minus strand of OY796886.1, from coordinate 17,001,355 downwards.
TAACTTAAAATTGTCTTTGCACCAGTCCTGAATTAAACCAGCTTCAGTAATGATTTGGACAGGGATTATGTCCACAGGTCTCAAAACCCCTTTGATTTTCATTGGGACTGGTGTCAAAATTAACCAACATGCTTATCTGAAGATGTTATAGGATAAAGTTGTTCCTTGGGTGAAGAAAGTCACTGGAAATAAAGAAATTACACTTCAGCAGGATGGAGCAATCCCTCACACAGCCAAATTGGTTCAAGACTTTCAGAGACTTTCAGGTTTCCCTGTAAAATAATATGTTCTTGTTAAATTTTTTTTTTTATTTTTGAAAAATTTCAACTGACAGAAAAAAATTGAAAATATTGAATATCTATTAATCATCAATAAGCTTTGACAGAGCACATGTAGCTAGTCAAAAGCCAGTTTTTGTTTGAGTATGTAGATGAATATGCATTGTGGCTCAAAAAAAGTTTTTGCTAACACTGGCTTTAAAGTACTAGTAGAAGCAAAAAGTATTCTTAAGAAATAATTAAAAATAATATTATTTGCCAGGTGATGCTTTTGGCAATATCATTATTGTCAGTCATATGAAAAAGATAGTTTTGTTAAAAACCAGCTAAGTGATATTCATAAGCAAATTGACATAATTTTATAGGCTGTTACCTAGGGAAATTTAATTACATAATTTCTAATTTACTTGTACAGTATATTAAAATTTTTTTTAAATGAGAAATTTATAAGATTGCTCATTTAATCAATGAATTTTATCTCTTCAATTCAAAAAAATATGCCAAATTGTATCAATCATGATCAAGTATTGAATTCGATATATTGTTGTACTACTAATTACTGAATAAAAAACCTCAAAATCTTTTTTCCTTATATAATCAGGCCTTGGAAAAACCTAGAAAAAGTTTATTTTGTTGTGTTTTACATTTTTAAAATCTAACTGCTTTCTCAAATCACTGTCTTCAGCAGACAGAAAGCTTATCAGATGAAGAAGGCTGTAGTTACAGTATAGTCATTATTATTATTTGTGTTTTTTATGACTCAGAGGTGTTGAACTTAAAGCAATAGCAAACAAATATTTTTAACTACTTTTAGAGATGCTTAGCTATAATGATGTGGTTAAAAGCTTTCTTTAATTTTAATAATGATATTCCTGTAAATTAGAGCTGCATGCTGAGTCTACCAAATAAAAAAATTTCATAAAATGTCTTTCCCAAAGGCATAATAGAATGGAAGAACTAAGGGTTTAATCAAGATTGTGTCAATTGTGTTTGCCATCAATAACCTTGCTATTACCACAAATAGAAGTTGCATCTTTTTCTTTATTATAAATTGCCTTTTCACACAAACTTGTTTTTGTATTATTTGCATTAAAATTATTTTTAAATTTATGATCCAGCAATATTACTACTTATAATATGTTAATGTTGCTGTTTTTATTTTGTCCAGTTTTGTATACTGTTTAGTAAAAATTATCATCTTCAGTTAGTGTAAAAAAATGGTTAAATTCTGAGGATTTTTATAATTTATTTTTATATACAGTTTGTTTAACGGTTAGAAAGAATAATGTATTTAAAAATATTCATTAAATATAAGTTTTACTTGTTTGTGAAAATTTACCTGACTCTGAATTTAAGCTGTGGTACAAAATCTTTTTATAATTTTGCTTTAAAATTTTAATTTTATCACTGTCATTGGATGTTTACAATGGTGTTTTAGCTGTTTATATCTTAAAAATTTTTTTTGCCTACAAACATTTTTACCAAAAGTTGATCTTTTGCTGACAATAACAGCCAGTAATCAAGATTTTATATTTGAATTGACTGTGGTATTGTTTAAAACTAAATAATTATTTTTTGTTTTGTAGATACAGATTTAAAATATTTTTTTTCAAGCCGCTATTGTATGGTTTTTATGATTGCTATGTAAATTGAAAAAAATTTTTTTAATTTTGGTATTGGCACATCATAAACCATGTTGAATCCTGCTGCAGATATTTCACGCAAAAATCCTACTGATGATTTTGAACTGTTGCAAAGAGTCGGCAGTGGCACATATGGAGATGTATACAAAGTAAATCTTTTAATTCTGTGTCCTGTCTAATTTTGTGGTTATGTTTGTGGATTATATAAATTATTTGAATATTTTTAGGCTCGTCGCAATGCCACTAATGAACTTGCTGCAATAAAAGTCATAAAGCTAGAGCCAGGTTTGTGTTTGTACAAGTACATATTAATTTTAATGTTTTGTATTTTTTAGTAAAATCAAAAATGCTATTGATTGTCTCTTTTATATTTATATTTTTAGCCAGCATTTCAATTTATATTGTTTATCAAATATTATAAATGAAGTATCATGAAACAAAATCCAAAATTCTTTCAAAAATTTAATGCATAGACTTTATATGAAGATATTCTACAAAGAAACCCTGAAAAAAACCTTTGGATCTTACGATTCTTTAAAAATGCATAGTCATATACCATCGTTTTATTGTACAATGTATGCCTGTCATTTAATTTATCTGATAAAACTTTAACAGTAGAAAGAAAAGAGCATAAATGTTGTGTGTGTTTTAAAAAAAAGTTAATGCAAATTTTTTTTATCGATTTTTTGTTTGTTTAGTTTTAGATTTTTGTTAATCAATCACAATCTAAGGAAGATGAGTAATGTTTCAAAAAAAAATTTTTATTATTGGTTTACTTGAGTATATAATTTAAGCATTGTAATTCATTTTATTAACAGTCATGACTAGAGTAAAAACAAACAACGTTATATTAGACACAAATGTTAAAGTTATTTGTTACTGGCAATTAGCTAGCAAAAAAGTGGTATTTCATTTAATTTTTATTTTGGGTGTGTTCACGAATTGTTGTATCTATTTTTAAAATATACATCTATCTATACTGAAAGTATAGATATTCTGTAAAAAAAATTTGATGAATAAGTCAAGAAAGTATATTTCTAATGAATGGTTGCACAGTAGTTCAAACTTTTAACCTTGTGGTCCACTAAATAATTTTATAAATTGTTCTTAATTTTTTCTGTTTAAGTCTTATGAAACGGTTTCAAACTGCCTGCCTGTGCTTTTTTTTTAGCTTTTGACTTTTAGTAATCTTTTATTGTAAAGATATAGTCAAAATACACTTATCGTACTGATAACTAAAAAAGGGGGTTTGGATTTAAAACAAACATCTTTTTTTAGTTCACTGATCTACTAAACCTGCAACATGCAATTTTTTTTTATTTTTTGAAAAGTAACCTGCATGTATAAAGAACTTTGTTTTTCTGAATTATTCTGAATTTAATCTGAATTCTGAATTTTCTGAATTATTCAATAAACTTCCTATGGTTCTGATCAAATTTCTTTTTTAACAGGTGATGATTTTTCTGTTATTCAACAAGAAATATTAATGATGAAAGATTGCAAACATATCAATATAGTCGCTTATTTTGGAAGCTACTTAAGGTGGATAATGATTTGCATATCTATTTTTGATTAACAAAATTCATGTTTTTATATAAAAAAAATATTTTTTATGATTAATACAATTGTGTGCCTTTTAAAGTCGCCACAGCAAGACTTTAATATGATTAAACCAGAGTTTTCCAAACTGGTGTCTGCGGACTCTTGAGGGTCCGTGATAACTGCACAAGGGGACAACAATGACATGACAAAATTTGTCAAACATATATACTTAGAAACTAATCCACACCATGAAATCCAAAGCTGGTCCAACTTTTTTTTAGGGAAAATTTTATTTTGAGTGTCTTTGAGCCGTGAAAAAAAGATTTGCAAATAAGGTCCATGGCCCAAAAAGCTTGGAAAACTCTGGATTAAACCATTGTTTTTAAACAAAAGTATTTTTGTCAAACTTCACCATTTTAATCGCTTTTTTATTGGGATTAATTAATACCATTAAGTTGTATTTTTTTCTGAAAATTTGTGATAGAGTCTAATTTGTTCAATTTTCTTTTTTTCAAATTGGTGGAAACTTGGCTATCTCAAAAATAAATAAAAAATTACTATTTAATCTTTCCATGTAAAAAAAGTAATGTTTTAATTTATTATAATAATAATATAGTAATATTGTGATTGCTTTTTAGTTGACTTTTTAAAAGATCGTGCCGTCAGCTTAAATGCTGGTAGTGTTCTCTATTTAATTTACTGAATACGTAGCCCTTGTTGTTTGCCTCAATGAGTGTTTAGTTAATTTTGACAACCGAGCTTGTATTACGTGTTTACAGAAGAGACAAATTATGGATTGCTATGGAATATTGCGGGGGTGGTTCAGTTCAGGATATATATCACGGTATGCTGCTATTTTTTTAATGTTTAATTTTTTTTATTTGAGATGAAACCAGCTCAAAGAATTTACTTAGCAACTTCCATAATTTATTACTTTGAATTTTCAATATTTTTTAATTGCTGAATAACAGTTAAAACATGTCATGTCCCGAACTTTGAGGTAAAAATAGATGTTGGCGATAAAAGTATCTTCAATCAGGCGCGACTCCAGGATTTTGTCGCTACTCGGGTTCGTGTTTGATACTGATACAACTAGTTGCAAATACACTACACGGTAGATTAGTACTGTAGGCTGAAGATAGTGGCTAAAATCTTGTAATAAATTAAAGCATATGGTGGCTAAAACTATAAACTGTTAATTATCTGTTGTACTTTACCAGAAAACCAAGTTCTGTTTAGACTCCATGCCTGCTGTTACCCAACCACTAATGATTGTTGCGTCACTATATTCACAATGCAAGACAATTTCTCTGGCCTAAGTATCCGCTATTTATTGACAGCCCGAGTCAAGACAGAAAAGTTAAGCAGAGAAGTGTGTGGTTCGACAGTCTACACGCGCTTGTGAATTTCTCCTTTTTCTTTCTCTATCCTAATCTATGGCTATTTCTCCGAAGCACGAGTTGACCATAAAGGTTAAGCAAAGAAAGTCTGCTTCGACCTTCTACGCTATCCTGTAACTAGGGCTATTTCTCTGTGGGCCGAGTTCAACATAAAAGCTAACCAAAAAGAACGACTGCTACTGCATGCCGTACTTATTAGTCGTCCTGTGGGTGGTTTATAATATACAGGTTTTGTAATATAGGTGGTTTATAGTATAAACATTTATACTATAAATCACCTACGGGACGACGAATAAGTACGGTCCAATATTGTATAAACTGTATACGATGCCCAGATGTCTTGTAATGAGCCTGAGTTTTGTAGAATCAAAGTTGACTGTAAAGAATTCAAATCGAACAATGCCGGCTTTTGTTTTATGTCTCGGGTTTAGCCCAAGTACCGGAGTCGCTACTGTCTTCAATATTTGTAACATCTAGTATGCTATGTTTGTTTTAATTACTTAATTTTCTTGTTTCAGTAACTGGACCTCTAGACGAAAAACTGATTGCCTACGTCTGCCGCGAAACCCTTCAGGTTTGTGAGTTTGCTATCGAATCATCATCAAATGCAATTTCTCTGAAGCTGTTTTTAATTAAAAATTTTTACTTTAAAGGGCCTGGCTTATCTTCATAGCAAACAGAAAATGCACCGGGACATCAAGGTAATCGTTAACTAGTGTTTACTTATGTTTTTATTTGAACCCCAAACTTTAAGGCGTTTGTGGTAGATTACAGTTTGTTTTTTTTGCACGACTGTTAGCTCTAGTTAGCATGTGTATAGATCATACGAAATAAATTATACAACAGTTTTTGAGTTGCTTTAGAAAGTAAAAGCGATTGTCTATTCCGTTTTGGTTAAATCATCCATCACCAAATACATCAATCTATAAAACATACGTAATTGCTTCAGTAGACCTACGTACTTTTGCGTAGTTTTACGTATGCTATTACTGTAGAAGAGTGTTTTCACAAGGTTAAAACTGTAGAATTTTCTAAGAATTAAACGGTTTTACCATTAAGCTAAATATTGCTTGAGGTAATTGCAAGTTCTTTTTGTTGTATCAACGACATATGTCGTTTGTAATGACGCTAAATTTTTGGAATTACTTGTGTCAAGCGTCGACGCCAACTGGTGAGTTACTTACGAAAAAGTTACCCGCTTTTTGCTCATTTTGTGTTTTCGAATTTTTTCAAAGAAAATAATTTCCTTTTTATGCTCCAGAAAATTCTTTAACGCCTTCTTTCAAAGGGCGCTAATATTCTCTTCACGAATGATGGTCATATTAAGTTAGCGGATTTCGGCGTTTCCGCTCAAATAACACAAACCATTGCAAAGCGAAAGTCATTCATCGGTACGCCATATTGGATGGCGCCTGAAGTAGCCGCGGTTGAAAAGAAAGGAGGCTACAATCAACAGGTAAGATCTCTTTTACTGTAGTGTTATTCAAATTCGGTGGTTTTTGAACTGTCTAGTTTTTGTTGTTTTTTTTATTACAGTATTTAGATTTTATTTACATTATTTTCTAACATTTTTGTGTTATGAAAGAAAATATATCGAAATTATAATCACACGCATTTGTTTGTAGTTTAGCTTTTGCTTCAAAAACCGGTTATTTTTTAAGATATATATATATATATATATCTTAAAAAGAAGATATATCTATCGCGTCTTGCTCGTCATATTTTAATTGTAAATTGTCTAACTGCAATTTTGAATCGTCATATTTTAAATGTTGAAGTGATTATGGTAAACATTTTAAGCATAAATTTGTTTTTGTGCCTTTTATTCAATTTCTATTAGCCAAATGGCTTACTTGAACATTTTTATTAACCTGCAATCACGGTCGTCTTTCCTCACTGCTTTTTTCTGTTTTTTTATGTGACGTTACCTTTAAGGTAACTGTTTCAATGCAAAACCAACATTGTCCGCACATCGACTTTTCTCACGTGACTTTTGTTTATCAGTGTGACGTTTGGGCGGTTGGAATTACTGCCATCGAGTGTGCCGAGCTGCAGCCACCTATGTTCGACCTGCACCCGATGAGGGCGCTGTTTCTTATGTCCAAATCAAATTTCGTACCGCCGAAGTTAAAAGACCGACAAAAGTAAATATAATTCAATCCCCGTTGTCCGTAAGACTTATTTCAAGACACCGAATTTGTTTGGATGATAATTGATTTACATTGTCTATGGCGTGTTGATGGTGTCACTGCTACTCAATTAATAATTTTTATGACGTATTATTGCGTTTGATCTGTATTTTATGTAAAGCTGCCATTCTTGTTTAACTTGCTGTCAAAATTTTACATTGAAATTGGTTCAAATTTTAGATGGTCGAATGAATTCCATTCGTTTTTGAAATCAGCTTTGCAAAAAAACCCTAAAAAGCGTCCGTCTTCTGAAAAAATACTTCAGGTAACTAACTCTATTTGGGTTGAAAAAAAAAAAAACAATAATGACGCGAACTGTCAACGCGACAACGAGCAGTTCTGTCGAAGTTACTTTACTTTTTTTTAGTTTTACAGTCTTTTTTGTTTTTTTCACGAGTGAAATATCAAAGCCAGTTTTGAACGACTTGTCGAACTTTAGCTTTTAGTTCGGCCTTTCAATTGTCGTTGTTTTCTGCTCAAGTAGCTGTTGTGACATTTTGCAAAACGTGCACAAAGTTTTGTTCTATCGCTTCGCATTCAAAGGCAATTAATTTCGGATTCACAGCTTTCAAGCTTATATTATCGTGCTCGATGCATCGTTCGATCTATTTAAACTCGCCAGCAGTAGTTTTACAGTTGTGACAAGCCCTTTTTTGGTTTATCTTAACTCGTGATAACAGCTGACCACGGAGTGACATGGTTACGTGTTGCTTTCCGCACCCTCATATTCGTAATGCGTCAAGTGCTTTTGCAAACTGTTGATTTTGATAGATTAAGCTAGCGACCAATCCCTGCCTCTGATTGACCGTGCTGTGCCGCTGCTGTGTTTCGACGTTCAGTAATTGTCTTCTTTGCTTTTTAGCATCCTTTCCTCATCCAAGACGGACTCGATTCCTCATTGGGAGCAGAAGTGCTTCGAAAGTGCCGCGATCCGCAATTAGAAAATCCTGTAAGACTCTTTTGATGTTGAGTTTTTGTTTTTTGCCAAAGACTTTGTCTTATGCGACGACGGTGAAGGTTTCTTAAGTTTCATTTTTTCGTTTACACACAAAAGTTCATTTCAGAAACACTTGCTACTTAATTGACGAATTCGATTTTGTTCAATGTCAAACAGCAAATGCTTCTCTGCCGAATAGAAAAGTCGTTGTTTTAGAAAGTTGGTTCAAATTATTTTTTTCAGACGACTGCCCATCCTGAAGAGGACGACGACGATGACACCGTTACAAACAAAGTCACTAAATTACGCATTCATTCGTCACGCGGCAAAGAAGATAGGCAAAATAAAACCAGATCGGAAGCTAACAGTAAGATATCAACTCAACTGAGCCGGCTGCAGCCTTTCGATAACAACTTTTCGCTTTTTAGTGGAGAACGTACAGTTCAAACCTCCGTTGCGGCGAGAGACAGAACCAGAGGTCAGTAAGCACGTTTTTGGAAGCACGTCTAGTTTGTTTTAGTATTTTATTTTTTTACTTTTTTCAAGTTTTTTTTAATGATGGAAAACTTTTTTCTGTCTGCATTTCAAGAATTTCAAAAATAATTGTATAATTTTGAGGTAAAGGCTATAAATTGTAAATACAATATTGAATTGTACCATTAAATTGTAACATCTATTCAAAAACAATAAAAACCGTGTATTAAAGTTTTTGCATTAGCGCTTCTGTGGCCTTCCAATTAGAAAAAAAGTTTGGACCATTATTGAAAAAGTTTTCCAAAAATTCAATCAATGCTCAGCAATTTTTTTATTCATTTAAACATGAATATTTTAAGGTTAAGTTTGCTCATATGGTCTCTAGTTGCAAAGATTAGAAATAAAATTCTTGTAAACCAGATTAGGCTCAAAATCCTTAGGCCTGTGGATGTGACATTAAGAATTCTTGGACCAAGTAGCCTTACATCTGGTCTAAACTTTCCAGATTAACTTCAGTGGAAAATTAGGATTTCGAACAGGCAATCTAAAACTGATTGGCGCCTGTTAATATGCATATTTATGATATATTCATAAGAAATTCATTTCCCAAAATAAGTGTTTTTTTAGCAAGAGGTAAGTCCTGCTCTGCGTTGGCTAATTAAAGATAAAAGTCTTCATTTTAATGCGAGCGTTTAAAACTACACGCTTAAAACTACGGCCAATCAAGATTTGAAAAATACATCACCTAAAATAGGTGGTTTAAAACTGTCTAAATGAGTCAAGTGTAATCTTTTAAAATAACCGAAAAAAGAATCTATATTAGAATATGTTAAAAAAAAGTAAACGAGAATAAGAATGTTTTAAGTTGTCCTAATGATCCCATGTTTGAACTATCGCTCTTCTCATTGCTCAGTGACATCTGTTAACAAATCAATTACTTGCAGTGTTTAGCGATGACGCGTTCATGTTGTTTGTCATTGTATCGTACGAGGGTTCACACTCGTAACACCTTACATTAAAGTATGCTCAATGATCAATTGTGAAACTAAGCCGTGAAAGAAATCGATCCATGAAATATTATTTTTATCACCTCATATTCGTGAAGAAGTAATATCAAACGAATTAACTGGAATCCGCTATAAGAGAATAAGGAAAAAATTATTTAAAAATGACAGTGTTGTACGATATGCTGTTTAGTCAGAGGCATTGTGACCAATAAATAAAGTTTATAAAAAAGCATCGGAATGATTCATAATTTTAAAAGTTTAGATTTAGAATGCAAGTACGTGACGATCAGTGCTCAAATGACTGGGTTGATAATAATGCTTCTTGCACACCTCGCTGGGAACAATTCTATTAAGAATGACGTGTGCTCATAAACTTGTGACTTGCGCAACATAGCAAGGCTCGTCAGCTGTCACTTTTCTCTCCCTCTTCACTAAACTTATGTTTTAGGAACCACAGTTTTCTTCAGGCGGATGGACAACTGACGATGACCACAAGTAAGCCGACCGCTTTCTTGTCCTTGTATTTGCAGTTGATAATTACGGGCTAAGCATCAAATTTCGGTCTAATATTAAAAGCCCGTTGTTTTTCCTTTCAAACAGCTAATTAACAATGACGATTGAACAGCGAAATGTTCTTTGCGGCCAGAATATTACTTATATTTTGTAAGTGCTTCGCGTAACATTCGATGGTATGCGTGACGTCGATGCTAAGCTGGAAACCTAGGTGTTATTGATTTAACTGGCTCTTAAAATAGGAAAGTCACGTGACTTTACCATCTACGGCTCGTGCAGAAGAAATTACGTCGTATCACCGGGCGCACTGAGTTTCATATCAATTGAAAACGCTTTTTATGAAATCCCGAGAGCATTAGTTTTCTACAGTTTAACGAATGTTTTGGTTTTTCCAAAATTGAACAGCAGTTATTTTCATTCTAATTGAAAAAATCTTTCCCGTAATTTTTTGTTTCGTCACTTTGATGTTGATTTAAAACTGTAGAAAACTGTCCTGACGGGGTTCCGCATTGGAGCTTGTTGGTTTTTTAAATTTTCTCGGTGACGATGTTTTAAAAGTTCTTTGAGCATGTTATTGATTACGATTGTGGGTTTTTTGCTCTATTTTCTTTATTCCAGAAATCGTATGTTAATCTTGTCAAGTGACGCCATACGAGCATATGTCTGTTATAACTGACAATATTCTGGAAATGCTGCGTTTGGTGTACGCGTTTCTTTAAATTGTCGTCACAGTTTTTTTGCAATAAGTAGACTCTATGCCCTTGTTTTATTCGTCATTTAATTTTGACCTGAATTGAATGTGTCTTATACTCTATTAATCTCTTACCGCTATTCATATAAAAGTTACCTGTTTTAAATCGACCAATCACATCACTTCCTGGTTGTCTCAAGTAAGAGATGGTTAGAGGAAACGCCAGTAAATAGTATATTTTACCAGTCAACCTATACTTTGCTACTTAAATGCTTTTTTATTAACCGAATCACGAGTAATTAGTAACCAATCGAAAGCCGTGTTCGTCGTACAGAAAGGTAATTTGCCGATCTTCTTGTCTATTATTTCGAAATCGCTCTTTTCGATCGACTCGGCCAACAGGTTTGCAGAGAGACTGCGGTTTCAAACATGATACTACTCTTCGCTTTCAATGACGTAACTTAAGAATTACTCGCCGAAACCATAAATGGTCTGGACCAACAGCAGTAAGCAAAAGAAATCGAATGATTTCTGCTTCAAAACGTCTTTTTTTTCGATTTGTTTTGTGTTGTAAGAGTTTTTGATTCAAGTTTAACCTGGTTTTGAACCTATTCTAGATTAATGCGACAATTTAACAAAAGCCGTAGTATTTAGTGGTCTTCGAGCTGGCGATTAAATTCTTGTTTTTAATCAGAAGCAAGACTGGTGTTAGTGGCGATTCTAGTAATAATTGAAAAATGCTAATATCTGTCAAACTTAGTGTAAAATTCAACTTTAGAAAAAAAATTTCTTTGAATTATTGGTAAATATTTAATGTATCGTTATCCACGATGAAAAACGGAAATTTAGCCAAAAGTTTTCAAAATATCACTGAAGATTGCAAAATCTTCAAATTCGACGTTGTTTGTGAATATTTTAGTGACTCTGGAACTCTCAAGCAAGCAAACGATGGAGTTTCTAGAACCATGCGTCCCAATACGGAAGCAATCGGACCCCCTATACCACCCAAAGTAACTTGCTCTAAAAATAAATTGAGTTTAGATGCTCGATACGTACAGTTATGTTTATTTTATTTTATTTTGTTCATAAAAGAAGGATTTGTCTCAGCATGCTTTGTTATTTTTCTTTTTTTTAATATTGTTTGCATGTAGTTATTAAGCTTTATGTTTTAAGCCAAGACAATTCGGCATGGATTATTTAAGTCAATCGCCGAAAGATACAGGTGGGGGACCCCCGTCGCGACCCCCAAAAGACGTTGTCTTGACCTCGGTTCCGTTGCGACCCCCTAAGCCACCGCCTTACAATCCCAGTTATAACTTGGATAGTATACTGAGCAACGATGACCATCCCCCCATTGTTCCCCCCAGAAGAAGGAATTCTCCCGCGTTGGTAAGCGTGCCCCAGGGACAGCTTGCCGACCCCGCCTCTGGTCGGCCTCCCGTAAGGCCCACATCTCGGGCAATAAACGAGACAGGCCCAGAGCCAAGCTTGCTGTCTCGGGTCGTCTCCCAACCGGCCGCTGCCAGTCGGTCGAGCCCGTGTCACGATGTAAACGAATCCGATGATGTCATTCCTGCGGGCAGCCCATCGCAAGCAAAAGAATTGGCAACAAGCGGAAATGACGTGGTCCCCACTGTGCGGGCATCCTCTTACAACTCAGTGAGCATGAGTTTTGAATTATCTTGATTAGCATGCATGATTTTTTTTTTTTTTTTTGGATTATATTTATTAATTTTTGTTGTTGAGTCGTTCGCGAATGGAGCTTGCATGGTTTTGAGCGCTTAAGTTGCCTGTTCGGTTGAGGTATTTCGAGAAAAGAATCGATTTTACGTTTGTCTTTTTTTTTTACTAATGTCATATACTTTTATTTCTTGCCTGAGCTTTGTCTATAATCAAACTTGACAAAATTCTGTCGATTTTAGCCATCTACTATTCAGAACATGATCAATGGCCTCCCTCCTACACCTAAAGTGCATGTAAGTTTGTTTTTTGGCCCAAAAAAAAATTCATCATCTAATTAACAATTCAAAGATTTGTATTAACCAACACGTTACGTTACATTTTTGTTTGACTAATATGTTTTACTAACGCAATAAAAAGTTCGAAAAGTTGCGATGTTTCTATCGTTTGGCGTCTAAAGCGCCCTCCGATTTCAGATGGGAGCCTGCTTCACCAAGGTCTTCAACGGCTGCCCCCTCAAAATCAACTGCGCTTCGAGTTGGGTGAGTTTCGAACGCGGCCGAGTTTTCAAATCTGGCTTCGTTCTCTGACCATTAGCAGTTCGATTTTCGCTTTGCAGGTCCATCCCGAATCACGTGACCAGTACCTGTTGTTTGGCGCGGACGAGGGCATTTACACGTTGAACTTGCACGAGTTGCACGAGAACACGATGGAGCAGCTCTTCCCAAGAAAGTGCTCGTGGCTTTACGTCATCAGCAATGTTCTGATGTCGATATCAGGTTTGTGTCTGTTCGCTTTTTGCTTTTGAATTCAACTTAATATTTCAAATCGACGTGATTGTTTGGGAAAGGTTTGTTTGGTGCCACGCTGATACCCCCCCATATGAAGAAGTAATTTAACCCTTTCAATACTGTAAGGTTATTTTGATCCCAAGACACCAGCATTATCAAATAGGTTTGTTTAAAATTCGTATTGAAAGGGCTAAATATAGTAATGAGTTTGTGTGATTGCTGAAAATGTTTGATTTAGTTTGATATTTTAAACGTACTAAGGCTGCTTTTCATAGCGGGACACTTTATTTCGCTTTCCTAAATTTGTACACCCCAACGCAGGCGTGATGCAGAAAAGCCCATTTGTCTGCATTGGGTCCTGTAAAAGTGAAGTGAAGACTAAAAAAGGTCTTTACTTGAAATAGAAAACTTTTTTTTAGTTAACTTTTATAAAAATGGTTGATTTATCAAAAAATCGTTTGAAAAGTATGATACGCCCCCCACTTGTACTCTTCGTCAAACTGTTTTAAATTCTGCTTTGCCCCGAAATGTACTATTCACTCGGTTGAAGAACTCTGCACTAAGCAAAGTGTTTCCAGGAAACCGTAATACTCAACTTTACTCACACAACCTTGCCGGCCTGCACGAGAATGCACAGAGAAATCAACGTATTCACTTGCCTGAGAAGATGGTGCCCAGGTAATGGCGAGCCTTGTGTTGATTCAGCTTTTGTCTAGTTTCGAAGTCTTAGTTGTTTTTTTTTGTAAAGGCCCGTGGCCTGCTGTAGTAGAATGAACCGGTTTTTTAAATCAGTTTACTTCAAAAAAAACCTTTGACCCCAGACGCTTTGCGGTTTCGGCGAAAGTCCCGGACACGAAAGGCTGTCAGCGGTGTTCGGTGGTGCGCAACCAGTACAACGGCAACAAGTATCTATGTGCCGCTCTTCAACAGTCGATCGTTCTGCTGCAGTGGTACGAGCCCATGCAGAAATTTCTTCTCATTAAAGTGAGTGATCAGGCGGTACTAGGTTTGATTCCTTACGTTGTTAAAAGAACTGCGGTCGAAATCTGCCTCTTGTTGTAGTTTAGTGATTGCTTTTAAAGTGTAAATGTGCGTTTCAAATCCGTTTAGCCAGCCGGACGTTTCCTTTAAACTTTTGTGTTTATCATGATTTCACTTTATAGGCTGACAGAAAATTTCTGTATCCTTGTCTAACATATTGAGCAGTACAATTTATGAGAGAGTATGCTTTTTTCAACCATATTACAATTACAGACAGCAATACACATATATTCATGATAAAATAAAACAAAAAGAAACCATAAACGTTTTCGGCTTACATTAGCCCTCTTCGGATGAATAAAAATAAAATGTTTAGAAGTTTTGTCATGTAATATAAAGATCGAGGTCAATGACCTGATTACGTAATTGTTTACCAAACTTGTTCCACGAGGTTTCCATAAAAGGAATGGTTGAAAATTGATTTAAAAATGCAATCGAAAAACCGCAAAACGCAAAACCAATGAAAAACAATAACCGTAAAGCCAATGCACCACGTACAATCCAAATACCAGAAATAACAATATAAAATATATTTAACAAAAACGATGATCCGTTCACAAATAATTGTCGATTAAGTCTAGGGTTATGTTTTTTGATTAATAAAGCTTCGTGAATTTTAGTTTCAAAATTGGAATTACATTTTTTAATTATCTTCAACGAATTTACGTTGAATTTGGAATTAGCACAAATATCGCAAGATATAATATGGTCTTTAACGGAGCTTTCAGTTTTCAAATGAAAGCCCAAGTGTTCACCTACTTTAATGCTCAAATGACCGGTTGACATACCTATGTATTTAGGTCACAGTTTTATAAGTTTTATAATAACTGATACTTTAAAAGTTTTATAGACAGGATTTATTTTCAAAGTTAGTTGAAGTTTAGAGTTGATAATGTTTTGTAGTTTATTGATAAACCGTCTGGAGTCATGGTCAAAATATGGAATATTAAGATTATAAACATGATCACGACATGCAGAATTTTCAACAAACCCTGTTATGAAAACCTCGTGCGACAAATTTGGTAAACAACAACGTAATCAGGTCATTGACCTAGATCTTTAAATTACATGACAAAACTCCTAAATATTTTGTTTTTATTCATCTGAAGAGGGCTAATGCAAGCCGAAAACGTTTATGGTTTTTTTTTGTTTTATTTTGTCATGAATAAACAGTAGCGACAAAAAGTTTAGAACACCTAATTGTTTTTTCTTTATTCAATTACAAATTTTTTAAAAATTAGAATAGAACGTTCTAAATTACAAATTTGAATTCAGCATGAAAAAATCTTTGGAAAGATGTTAATTAATCATAAATTTATTGCAACTTAACTATTTATTAATTAATGAATTTAAAATTATGTATTTCAATGCGGCAAAAAGTTTTAATACACCTAGTTTTTTTAATAATTAGTCAAATAAATCATTAAAAATAACATATTTTATTAATATTTAGTATGATATCCTTTGTTTTTAATCACTTGCTGATATTTTTTTGGCATAGTTGAGATGTATTTTTCAACTTTTTTCTTTGGAAAGCTATACCAAAATTTTTGTACATTTTCACACAGTTCTTCCAGAGAGTTTTATTTTAGGTTGTTGAAAGCTCTGCCCACCCACCCCCTCCCAAACATTTTCCAATGGATTTAAATTCGAGGATCGGGGTGGCTATGTTAATAAATTCACTTTTTCGTCTTCAAAAAATTTCATAACAGACTTTGCCTTGTGTTTTGGGATCATTATCTTGCATGAAGATCCTGTTCAATGGCAAATACTCTTCTGAATAAGATAGAAGAACATCTTTCATGATATTTTATGCATGGTTTGGTCCATATGCGATTGGTTTTATGAATCAGATTCATACCATGCGCATTGAAATACTACCCCATACATTACCACCGTCTCCTTTGACTGTCGTCTGGTATAAATTCTGCCTTCAGATCCCAGCTTACAGAACGTTGACTCATCACTTTTGGCGAATTGCAAACGTTTCAATCTGTTCTTTAAAGAAATAAAAGGCTTCTTTCTTGCCACTCGACTATTCATGCCATAACGTTTCAAAGTGTTTTTCACAGTAGAAACAGACAATTTGGCATCATAATTGCTTTCGATATGCTTTTTAATGTCAACAGCTGTTAATCTTCTATCACTTGAAGGCAAGGAATGAACGATTCTTTCTTACTTTGGGGTAGTTATTCTTGGTCTACCGCATCTTTCTTTATCTTTAAAGCTTCCAGTATCTTTGTAATTGTAAATTGCAGTTAGTACGGCTTTAAGACTACACTGCATCTTTTGGATTTGTCTGTAAGACAATCCTTCAAGATAAAGCTGTACAATCCTTGCCCGCTGTGTTGGTAAAATGCTGGGCCGTTTACCCATCAAGATGCATTTAAAATATTAAAATACCTTTTTTCCAAACTAAAACCTTTGCTAGTTAACGTTTTTATTTAAAATGACAAATGACTTTAGCAATTTTATTATGTGTATTTAAAATTATTGTACCTAATTGTTGGCAAAATAAGGTATTATTGATTTTTACAACAATTAGATGACAATAAGTTTAGACAATCATTTTTGATTGACAAGTTAATTGGTCTATTTTTATAAATATATATTTTATTTTTATATGCTGAATTCAAATTTGTGTGTTAGAACTCTCTACCAATTTTGAATAAAGTTATTATTGAGTAAAGAAAAAAAAATTAGTTGTATCTAAACTTTTTACCGCATCAAAATACATAATTTTAAATTCATTAATTAATAAAATAGTTAAGAGATTCATTATTAATTAACATCTTTTCAAAGATTTTTTCATGCTGAATTCAAATTTGTAATTTACAACTTTCTATACTTTTAAAAAATTTGTGATTGAATAAAGAAAAAACAATTAGGTGTAATGTAAACTTTTTGTCGCCACTGTATGTGTATTACTGTATGTAATTGTAAGATTGAGCATTTATCCTTGCGCATAACGCCTGTTCTTTGTTCTCGCCTCCTACCGCAACAAAATGAACCGCTCCCGGCTGTCAATGCGCCAAACCAAAACATTAAGCGAAGCAATTCTTCAGCAATTTGAATTTCCTCTTCCTCATCCGTTGCGGGTCTTCGAGCTTCTTGTTGTTCCGGAAGCGGAGTATCCCCTCGTGTGTTATGGAGTCAGTTCTATGAACGCACCAGTGCCAACCGGCGGCGGTGAGTCTGCGTAGTAATGTTGCCGAAGCTTAACCCTCTGCGGTCGTAACGTGAGTATAGTTTGCCTTCTTAAAATATAAAAACAAGACCTTACGACTGCTAAGGGTTAATTTTTAAAAAATTTTATGTCGCTCCCAAATTACAAAAAATTTTACTAAGTTCTGGTTTAAAACCAAAAAAGCTTAACAATGAATTTTATAGATTAATAAACTAGATTTTAGGAATAATTAAATGTAAAGAATTTTTAATTTCGTCCTGGTGACCGTTTTCTGTTTCAACCGTGTCATTTCCATTCGAGTTAAGCTTTTAATCGACTCGATCGGGGCGTGAATCTGCAATCTGTATTCGTCGAATCCGTCTACAACAATTTGTCTGCAATAATTTATTTAGGAATACAATTCATCGCAAGTTTATGATAGATATATATCGAACTAGTGGTTTAGGGTTGGGATTAGGGTGAAGGCGATCTTGCTGTTGATAGATAGTGTTCTTAATAAGAAAATTGCCATGCAGTGGTAGTTTAGTCATTAAGGAAAAAAAGGGTTTGTAAGTGCTTGTTTATTGCCAATAGTTTCTTAGCTTTTCTCATTTTTGGAGATATAACTTTTTATGTGGATGAATTATTGTAGACGAATTTACCTCTAATCCTGCAATCTGCCGCTTAACTGACAAATGCGCTTACGATTTGAACGTCGAATTGATGACAAATGGTTAAACATAGCTTACCAAAATCATGCCTTATTTATTTGTACGATTATTTTCTCTTTCCACAACATTGCGGCCAGGCAGCGAGCCACTTATCCAGCCCCTTGATTGCAACACAAAAATATGTCGGCTTTTAATTTGCAAAGGTTACCGACATTACTAAATAGTAGGCGTAAAGAAATCCAATAAAACGTCGGCCTTTTTGATACATGGTCGGTGTAATGCAAAATTTCGCTTTACTTTGATGACAAAAGATGCATACTCGCCTTTTTCTATGAAAAAAATACAAAACAAATTTTGTAAGTTGTAGTTTAATATATAGGACCGCCAAATGATTTTAATAATCGGGTGTCGGAAGAATATGTCGAGAAGCACCAACTTATGTCGTACTGTCGCTTCAGATTGAACTGGTTCAAAAATCGAACTCTTGTACCGTAGCCATGAAAGACAGTGCTACAGTCGGTGGCGTGGTCGAGTGGTTAGAACGCTGTGATTGATGGCGAACGTGATCGAGACAGCTTCGGTTCGAAAACTACTCACGCCATTCTGTTGTGTTTTTAGTGTAGACACTTTACGGCACTTTTCCTCTGTTGGGTGGCCTTAGTAAGCTGCTCTACATAAAAACAGAAAAACCAAATAAAAAATTTCAACTGGACAGCAATTCTTTGGCGTCTCCGGAAGCAGGTCGGTCTAATTGCTTGACCATTTGCCCTCAGTATTGCGCCTTCGACGCTTTCTGGTCAGTCAGGAAGATAAATACAGAAGGAAATATTTTCTCAATACACGACCAGAGTTTACACTTTATATTTTTACTTTTAGGCAAAGAAACAACACAAACGATTTATCACTTGAACACGGTGAACATAAACACGCTCTCGTCGTGGTTCGAAGATCCTCCTGTCGGCGGAACACCGCTCAACGTCGTTAACGTGACGCAGCTGGAGAAAGACACACTTCTTGTGTGCTTGGAAAGTGCGAGAATCTCTTTAATTTTATCGCTTTCGTCTAAGTTAATGTTGTATTAGTTGTTTTTGTAACCAAGCGTTCTATTTGTCGATTGAATTGAAACATGATCATTTTGAATATGAGACGAAATAAACAATTCTTGAATTGCTTAACTGTGAAAAAGCCAAAACGATGTGATAACTTTTCAGGTAGGATCATTAACTTTTTATTTTTTTGTTTAATTTTTGTGCGTATCTTGTAGGGGATGTGAAAATCATCAACATGGCTGGCAAATTGAAATCGAGCCGAAAATTAGCATCCGAGCTTCACTTTGATTTCGTCACCAGAAACATAGGTTGGTTTATACTTTTCTGTAAATAATACTGATTTTAATTTAAAACGTGTAAGTTTTTTCGATGTGCTATCTTGACACTTATTCACCTCATTGGATCAATTACATGATTCCAAAGAAAGAAAAAATGGTTGCTTATGAACATTAAAGAATAAATGCTAAAGAAATTCATTTCTTCTTACACCCCTGTTTGCAAACCCTTCGCTGTTCGTGAAAATTTGAATGCTTTTAAATTAATATGCAAAGACCAGACTAAATCATTTTCTTTAATTTTTTTTTTAGGTTTTAAAGTTAATTGTATTAGGTGCATAACTAAGTTTTTGCCCTCTATCAAAAATTAAAAATATCAAATAATAAAAGATGAAATTAAAAAATTATTTTTAATCAAAGAAATTAAAAAATGATATTCTGCTTTTGAATAAATCCAATTTGTTTTAACCTTTTAGATATTGGTGGTTGGGAGACATTAAAATGAGTTGCAATTTCTCTTTGTGTTATAGTGGGGTTTTCCTTCGCTTTTTTAATGATTTCCTTATCAGATATTTTTTGAGGCTTACCTGCTCTTGGTTTATCAGTTAAGGAAAAATCACCATCATTAAAACGAGAATACCAATATTTGATAGTTCGTAATGATGAGAATCGTCTTTGTTGCATTCAAAAGGAATTTTGTGAGTCTTTAAAGGAGGGATTTTTAGTCAAAATAATGTAAGACTATATTTCTGAAAAAAAATTTATCTCTGTTCATGAAGTGTCGATTCTTTTATAAATTTTAATCTGAAAAAAAATAAAAATGAAAAAATTATTAACACTTATGCAAGGTACTAAAAACTTCATTCAGTTAGAAAAATAAGTTTGTAAATTTTAGATACATTTGAAACTATCAGAGGGCAAAAACTTAGTTATACACTTAATATCTTGCAATGTTTGTGTATAACATCACCCAATGTAAATCGAGACCCACCCCACGGCAACAAAATATAATGATCACACTTGTATCGTCATCTCAGATTCCGACTTCACACATGAGAAATGTAAAAAACTTTTTCGTCTGCAAACTAACCCAATATTTTTAAGGAATTAACCCGATGCATTTATATACTCCATCCTCAAAATGTCTTGAGCTCCAAAAAAATAGCCAAGTCACTAACGTCATACACATGAAATGCATTCATCAAACGAACGTTACCGGGCCGTGTGCGTGGAACACTGACTGGCACGGCTAAGAGTTAAGAAATCACCATTCCCGCGAAGTTACCTGCACGCAATAAACCCTGCCATTTGTTTATACGTATAACAGTACAGCAGAAACACAAATAAAACTAACGATTTTCATCTCAAACGCGTTCCTTTCTCGCAGTTTGCTTGCAAGACAGCATTCTCGCTTTCCACGAGCACGGCATGCAAGGAAAAAGCTTCCGCAACAACGAGGTGACACAGGAGATCTGCGATCGAAGCAGGATATTTCGACTTCTCAGTTGTTACAGGTAGAGATGGGTTTCCAAATCTTTGACCCCGTAATTTCCCCCTCGGGGGCAGATTCATCAATGTGAACGTACTGACCGACACGAGCTTTTTCAGAGTGATTGTTCTCGAAAGTAAACCGACCGATAATCCAAAAGAGCTCTCCAACCTCTACATACTGGCTGGTCACGAGGACAACGCGTCCATTTACTGACCCGATCTTTTTCGCTTTCTTTCGCGCGCGTATAGCGCCGTTGTGGTCTCGAGGTAGCAGCCAGCTTCCCACGTCATCGCCCGATCCAATCGTGCAATGTCGCCATTCGTCGATTTCGAGGATCTTGATGACGTTGTGACATGTCACAAAGCTGAGAATGAACTGACTCCAGACTTTCGTTTTGTTTTTAATCTGCCACTTTTACTTGCACCAAAACTGTCAGCGCCTCGAGCAGAGATTACGGTATCAGCGATGAGTTTAGTTCGGTATTTCCCGTGATTTTCACCTGTCGGCGAGTTTTCTAGTTTTTGTTTTTAAACCTTAAAATTTCAGTTTACGAGCATCGAAACGCCGTGATAACTACCGTCGTGTCTTGATTTTATTTTGTTTCGTGTTTAGAATTCTTTTGTGTTTCTGGCTGTTTTAAGTTATTGTTTTTGTTCGATCGCGTTTTATCTATCGGATGAGCCGGCGGCGTGGCGTATGTGTACGACGTTGACCAAAACTTAAGTTAATTTGTATCTTGCTGTGCAGCATATTAAATGGGCTGATGAAACGCAATGTCACGTTCTGCACTCAGTATGTGTAACTGCTCATTTATGTATTCGATTTCTTTTTCTTGTGTATTCTTTGCTATGGCCCGGCGACGCAGGTTCAAATTTTAAAACATAACATTTTCTTTTTTCCATTGCCGTTGCTTTCAAAGTTGAATTTCAAAATGCTTTTTGATTGCGGCGAATAACTCGAGTTTTTAGCTCCCCAGTATATGCGACATGCCAAAAAACAACGGTGTTTTGATTAAATCGAATCGAAAGATGTTTGCTTTGTTTTTTGCTGTCCGCTGTTTTTTCTGACTTCACTGTGCTTAATTGCAGTGTATAGCGCCACCAGGCGGCAGTGTGCGTTGTCCTGCCGGCGGCACTTCCGAGCGCCGATCTTCAAGCTTTCGGGTGGCTTTTAACTGAGTTGCGATGCAAGGCAAAGTTTGTTAGCTATCGGAAACCCTGCAACGCTATAAACTATCTGATCGTTTTGAAAAGAAAGTCGTTTGAGAGTGCTAATAATGTTTTAACGAAAAAAACGTTTTTGTTTGCTTGTTTATGCTTTGTTTCAAAGTGAATTTACTTGGTTTTATTTGATTTGTTTCTCTACGTGTGTATCGTCCTTTTTCAAATATTTTGTAAATATCTGGCTAGCGTCACATCGTCCGTTAGACGGCGCTGTGACGCATTTACAATTTGATGTTGCTGTCATATCTCGTGTGTGTTCGACTTGAACCAATCTTTCTTACCGGGAACATTATAATAAAAATAATTATTATTGTTGTAAGTCTCACTTCTGTTACGGCGACTGTTTCAAACCTACAAACCAATTCTTTCATTGTACTTCTACTTGTATCTTACGTCGAACCGTGTGACGAGTTCGTGAGTTTGCGTCTGGTCGTCTCGATTATCTACGTGAAATTGTCGCAACGGCCGCATGCAATAGTCAGGCTTGCCCGGCCCGAGAATCAAACCCAAATCTCTCTCTTCGAAGCTAGAATGCCGAATGTTTATGAAGGAAACGACTAGAAATGATGCAAATGCCTTGAGGAAATGGATTTATGTCTGCGTTTCGGTTTCTTTTTAAAATATAATTTTATTATTTATAAAGCGGTCTTTTATGACAGAATCCACGTCATAAAACCCTGCTTCAATAGTGCCAAATATTTATGTTCAATACGGTGGTTAAACTGATTCAGGGTCCAATTTAAGGCTTTCATAGACCTTGAGCTCTACGGTAGTCGGAGGCCTATTTAACAAATTCCTTCTTTTCTGGCACATAAATAAAGACAGGTAATTCTTCATTCTTTTGCGCCCAAAAAATGACTGCTTATCTAAACAATTAAGCATAGGTGGGCACGGTACTTCTTAAAAGTACCACGGTACCGGTACTCGGTACTTTTGATTAATGGTAATAACTAAAACTCTGTCATACATTGGATTTCATTTGACATTTAAAAATGTATTTAACAAAGCGAAAACAATATCGTACGTATCCAACTGTTCACTTTTAAAAATCAATTATGCTTTGAATGTAAAAAACATGCGTGAATATGTTTTATCTTGATTTTGCGTATAAAATATGCCTTGGATATATGAAAACCTAATGAATACGTTGTCTTCTGCTTTGTTTTTTACAGTATATTAAAAAAAGTTTGTCAAAAATCGTACTAATTTCCATATAACCTATTACAGTGGTTTAGTCAAAGTTATTCTCAAACTTTTTGGGTCACAAACCTCTATTTGCAAATATTTTTTTATCATCGACCCCAATCTTATGTCACATCAATTTTCTGCCCAACCAACGAGGAAAGATAAAACAAATTAAAAAAAAAGCTTATAAACAGGCATACCATATTTCCGTAGGGGCAAACCGGGACGCTCGTTTGTAGACAAAAATTCGTCCCTAAAAAAAAGTATTCTCTAAAAAAAAGTCTTCACTTGGAATCTGTCTCGGATTTCATGGTATGAATTACTTTACCAGGTATATATGTTGACAAATTTTGTCATATCGTCGCGGACCCCTTGTGCGCTCATCACGGACCTCATTTTGGAAAACTCTGGTTTTGGTAATTTAGTAAAATTACTCAACCTTTGCTGGCCGTTAAATGTTATGATAATTTTTTATATTTTTGCTTTAAAAACAAAAAATTAAAATTTCATCAAGTCCCTTTTGCATTGGTATGAATATGAAATCTGGTGTTTAATGGATTTTTGATTTTATGCAAAATATTTCCATTTTTATAATTAGACAACTAGAATGTTCCTTGCAAATGCAATACCTTCAGAAAATATTTACTACATTAAGATTGATTCTTATAATTTCTGATATACCATATTTAGCGCCGAAAGCGCTAAAGATTTGACATAATTGCACGCAAAAATGCTACTTTTTCCAAAGCTGCAATGTCTTTTTTGCACAATAATTACTATATGCACATTAAACACGATAATCACTTTTTTTTTTGCACAACTGGTGCGGTGACCATGCACAATTTTTTTGTACATGTTATAACGTATATAGTTTAATGAAAACAATGCACTACCAGCGTAACTACGATAAGCACGGCTAAGCCGCAAGGGCATACTGGCGGTGGTTTCGATATGCTGACCACATCATCGAGTCAGCTAACACGAATCGGGTAAAGTCAAGCTAAACCCTGCAGTTCCATTGCTAACATTAAGTAAGAATAGTCAAGCCAATTAACAAGCAAATGCCGACAGACCTGTTTCGCCCCTTCAGGACTCGTCGGGACACTACAGCTTGTTGTTGACCTCAGGTTAAATCAGTTGAGGTCAACAAAACTGTGTTATTTAAGGCTGCATAGAAAAAAATTTCATACTCTTTGGATAGAGATACTAAAATGTTGTAATAAAATATTATTTCGGATTGAAAAAGCAAGTTTCGAAAGGTAGTCAACTTTCGTAAATTGGCCGAAAAGCAAAAATTGGTTTCAGAAAGTTAACGACTTCGGCGGTTTGATTATTCTTATGATTAAAAGAAAAATTCTTTCACAGTTGGAATCCCCTTAAGGAGGTTACTGCAGTTCACAGAAGAAGAAACTCTATTTCAGCAAAATCTGATTTTATTATTAAAATGCTTCGATCTTAGCAACAACTAATGTTTTCAAAATTCATTGGACTTTTTAAACAATTTTGGAAATGAACTTTTCATATAATAAAAAGAAATACAATTCATTCTAAGAAAAAATTGAAATTTTAAGTGTCACATCGTACTTTTTTACAATTATTTCAAAATGTTATAATAAGCCTAATTTAAAAAATTTAGTTAGAATTTATTACTTTGATAAAATTAATTTTTTTGGATTTTTCAAGCTTTTTTCTTTTTTAGTAGGTTAGTCTAGCTTACATAGTAGAATATTTTATAGTTGAACTTGACTAATGCTCTGGCGCATATTTTTTGATTTTAAATTTACCGTACATTGAATTGTTTATTAATACATTTCGTCAGAGCAGGGCTGCCCAACCCGAGACCCGCAAAGTCTATTGTTGAAGCCTACCAAAGAATTTGTAATTACATAATCGATCAAATTATTGTAATGCTTTGAATCAATCCAATGACTCGCAAAAAAATCGGAATAAATAGACTAATTTTTGTCCCACTAGAGATTTTTCGCTTTATATAAAAATAAAACACGTAGATATATCAAACTGGTGACCTTTTTTGTTTGGTCTTTAATTAAATTTGTAGTCCGAATTCCTGTTATCAAGGAGGTTCATTAAAAAATAACACATTAAAAATAAGTAAAGACAAAAAAGAAGATACTTCGATTTCTGCACCGATTGCGACTCGCAATAAACTTTTTGACAAAAGTTGGACCATAAAAGATTGAGCATCCCTGCGTCAGAGTATAAAACAACCTAACATTTTCTAAAACAGTCATTATCATCAAAATGAATTTCTACCGAGAGTAATTTGGGATTTTAATATTGATTTTGTCACAACTTACGACACCGACATTGTTTCTTTCAGAATTATTTAATTTATAGTACGAATTTTGACATTAGAATATCGATATCATAACATTGGTACAGCCAATCATAGCCGTACCTGCCGGGGGGGAAGGGAGGGCAAATGCTCACCCAAGTTTCTAAGATTCGGGCAGTGACAAGAATATATTTTGGCAAAGTCAAAAATTTTAGGACAGTGACAATGATCAAACTGCAAAAAAATAGTTACCAAATTTAGGTGAACACTTTTATTTTTGTAGAGAACACCTTGCTTTTGGGTCGAAAAATATGAGACTGAATTCAAGTGAAGACTTTTCTTTTTTTTTTAGAATTACCATGATTTGAGGACAAAATTTGTTCTTGGTTTGCGAATCTCAGACAATTTTTTGTTCTATCCGTAATGTGCTAGAAAATTATGATTTGGGCAAACGTCACAAAATTTGGGCAAAACTTCATTGCCCCCATATTTTTTGGCTGGTACGCCTATGCAACCAATTAATGATATTGCACTCAAGCGGAACACGATATGTATGCTATTCGAATGTCTTTTGACTTTGTTTACGTAAATGTTCGATACAGTTCCCAGGATAATTCAAAAGTAGGGCGGAAGTCCTTTGATAATTTTGGATCACCTCAAGCAAACTGCGACAAATATTTCATAAAACTTCACTTTTTAAATGAATCTATATGTAGTTCGATCTTTTGGTCATTTTCATCAAACGCTCAGTGCAACAAAGAAAAGTAGGCTATTCTATTTAAAGTTATTTCAAACATAAACTTACAAGGAGGAAAACCAAACGCACACCTATCTAGATATTGTACTGTACAGAAAGTAACATATAAAAATAAAATAGCTATTCACGCAAAGTCATTTATGCTAAATTTTAATACCGGTGCGTAGTGTTGTAGAATATTTTCCACTGCCTGTTCTTGTTGCAAACAAAAATATAAGAAAAAGCTGGAGCAGGGATCTTTTAACTGTGCTACATTTGATGTGTTATCTGCTTGAATAAAAACAGGTCAAATAACTTCTGTTGGTGCGTTTTCCGTTAAGTTCAATATTAACACTGAAAAATGATTGTGTCATTTTTTGTGGTAATTAGAATTTTATTGGTTGATTTCATTTCAGTAACCTCTTTTTATTCTGTTAAAATTGGTCAAAAAAATGGAGTTTGAATAAAGTTTCAAGAAAAACACAGAGTCGAATGACATAGTCTGACGCTGGCGTATAAAAAAATGATGCAATTAATTACATAATGTAAAACTTCAAGCGCATAAGCAATTAATAATCTTTCTTCAATTTAGTCAAAACAAAACCTGATATTTAAACGGATAAGTTAAAACGATATTTTTTCAACCAATTTTAAAATTGTTTCTTTTTCTATGCACATTAATAACATGATTAAGATTGATGGAAAAATATAAGACAAAATAAGCTTCATAGACAAACCCATCATTCGTTTTCAAGATTTAAAGTTTTTATTGATTTATAACGTATTTCAACTCCATTTATTCTTCAGAGACTCGTACAAAAACGTTGAAGGCGTTATACTAAGGGCCAGGGCCGGCCTTAGGCCGATTTGACCGATTGCTCCAAATCGGGCCCCGCGCTGAGAGGGGCCCCGCATTTTTTTTTCAAAAGGCGACAATCTCGGTCATCTCGATCCTCTGGCGGTATTGCTGATGCAATCACATGTGTGCACTCAGCCAGTCAGCGCCCAGCAGTCAAACCAGTAGTAACCAGATTAATTAATGACGTATCTTTCCCGCCAAACATTGGTTATAATATTGGTTAAAAAGACAACTATTTAATAAAAATAAAATTGGTTAAAAAGACAACTATTTAATAAAAGGGTGTATAGAGTCTTTTTCGTTTTTCAATTTTTATAAAATTTTCCGCCCTGAGAAATTTTTAGGATATAGAAAATTTCTGAAGAATATATAAAAAAATATTAGAAAGGTTGAGAATGGCCACTTTGCACTTGCAATTCTTTTCTTCTTTATGCACAATAATAAATAGTATAGAGGGGCCCCGCAAGCATCCAACTAATTGGGCCCCGCAACTTCTAAGGCCGGCCCTGCTAAGGGCAACTTTTAAGCAATACCGTACCTGCTTATTTAATGCTATATATACAGGTCCGCAAGCAACCAGAAGATCTAGCAGATACGTAATTGCTTTCAGAGATGCCAAAATATTGTAGTGAATTGGAATTTTTAATTTACTTTTTTAGTTTTTATTTGAGACATAACTAAAATGCTAGTCTACCCAGACTACCCTACAAGCCTGAGTAAGCTAAGCCTAAATAAAAAGTTGCAAAAGGGCTACTGGCTATGAAGTGCGTAAAACGTTCCTAAACCTGACTTTACTTAAAATTAACTAGTAACTACTACCGGAGGGATGGGGAAAGTACTGGTAAACACTTAAGTTTGACAAATGTCAATTTGTGATAATATTACTGTAAATCAAGAAACTACTTTGAAGCTGCAATCGATACGAAAAACAAAACCATGTTGTAATGCCTGCAAAAAAACTTTCAATTACCCTAAAATTAGACGGAGTACCGCGGTACTTTACAAAAAAAGTACCGCGGTACCGGTACTCGGTACCAAGTACTGACGGTACCGGTACCGATACTAAAAATACTAAAAAAGTACCGCGGTACTTTTGTACACGGTACTGCCCACCTCTGCAATTAAGAAATCTTTACACACAAAATGATCCGTTAGGAAATGCATGAATAAACTGGTTTTCAGTGATCAATTTAAACAACAAAACTAAAAAACCAAAATAAAAAATTTCAAGCGGATAGCAATATCTTGGCGTCTCCGGAAGTTGGTGGGGGTAACTGCTTGCCCTACGTATTGTGCCTCCGTCGCTTTCCTGCGAGTCAGGAGGATAAATATAGAGATAAAATAAGAAGTAAAATAGATTTTCTGGATAATAGTGAAACCATGTTTTGACAATCTCTTTTACAGTCATTTGCAAAAGTATCGGACCACGCTAAAATGAATAGCTTTTCCCATATAAAAAATATTTTTTTGTGAGCTAAAGTAAATTGCTATAATATGGTAAGAAAAGGAAGAAAACATGTACATTATTATATTTATTATACAGTATAAATACATACATTTTTAGTACTTTGTGTGTCCTCCACGAGCATCAATGACAGCTTGCAATTGACGAGGCATACTGTATATGAGAGATTCACAATATTCTCCAAAAATTTTTTTTACCCACACTTCTGTATAACTTTAACTAACTCTGAAAAAGATCCTGGCTGCTTTTTTTATACTAAATTCTTTATTTTAGACCATAAATTTTCGATTAGGTTTAAATTGGGGCTATTCCCAGGCCAATCTAGGACCTTGATGTAATTTTTTGTTAAAAACTGCTTGACAATTTTCGACCGATGACAAGGTGCACATCATGCATAAAAACGAGTGATTGATGGATCTCCATATGTGTCGGTAGCTTATCCTTTAACAATTCAACATATTTAGCACCATTCATGGTGGTACCAGGCTTCAAGAAATAAATACCAGCCATACCATTAGCACTCATTGCGCTCCATATCATTTGTGTTGGGGGATGTTTCATAGTGAAGATGGTGTTTTTTTCATTGAATCTTTCTCCCACGGGTCGGCGGACATAATTTTTCGTTATTGTGAATTGTTGAAAGATGGATTCGTCTGAGAAAAGCACTTTTTTCCAGTCCTCAATGCTCTAATCCAGCGGTTCCCAAACTATTTTTTTCACGGCGCCCTTTGAAAACCTAACAATGCTTGCGGCGCCGTAATGAAAAAAAGGTCCCTATTTTTCTCCCAAAATCAGGGTGTTCTCTAAAAAAAGAAAAAAAAAAGTCTTCGCTTCGATTTCATCTCTGATTTCCCTACTTTTCTCCCAAAATCAGGGTGTTCTCTAAAAAAAAAGGTCTTCAATCAGAATCGTTCTCTGAAGAAACATCTGCAACGGATTCAAAACTGTATGTGCTATTTTCGAGGGGGACTGCCTCATTCGCCTCACCCAATATCCACCACTGCTTACACGGCTTTCATTCCGCGCACACTAAGGAAGCTTTTAGAGGGAACGTTGCTCCTAACAACTTTTACACTGTAATTATTGTGAGAAAAGCAGTAAGTACAACAACTTTCGCATGCTTTCGCGGCGCCCCAGACAAAGTCTCACGGCGCAGTTTGGGAACCACTGCTCTAATCGATATGTTTCTTGGCAAACTCCAACCTCTTCTTTTTCATTTGGGAAGTGAGTCGTAGTTTGTTTGCAGGTTTATAAGATTTCAGGTCAAATTTCTTACTGAGTCGACGTGAAATTCTACTAATACTAGCATTAGTACCTTTAAGAAGCAAATGGAATCTGATTTTCTTACAAAAGCTTGTTGGAGACTGAGCTACAGCGTGCTTCATGGAGGTTATCATCTCGAGAGGTTGTTTTTCTGGGTTTTTGGCGCTGTGGTAGTCTATTTTTGTGAAGAGCAATAATTTGAGCACGTTGTACTTCTGTCTGATATGAATTTTTGTCATTTTTTTGCAAAATAAAAATATGGGAAAACACTAAAATAAATAGATAAATTGTGAGTGAATGCGAAATAAACTTATTGCTCTGAACTTTAGAAAAGAACTGATAATTCTGGAATGTCTACATGTGCTTTGTTATTCTAAATGATGCAATAATTAGCTTAAGTTGCCAAATAGACATGTTTTTGAGGTGGTCCGATATTTGTGCAAATGACTGTAATTTTACAGTTTGACATCGGGTTTTAATTTCGTCAATAACGAAAATCTTCTTTGAAGACAATTGAAAGCTTTAACTTGGATTTTTATAGACAACAGAATTTGTTCGATAATTGATTTGCAAATATGAGTCTACTTTGAATCTGCTCGATGGATCAAGTAATGAAATGAACGATTCAGGAGCATAAATATAGAGATGAAGAGATGAAATAAAATGTGTCTTAAGATTCACTTTTGCCATCCAATCGTAGAATTTTTTTCTTTTGCTCTTTCTTAAATATATTGCAGCAACACGATATTTTTACCCCTTCAAATTCTTGAAATTGTGATCTCAATGCTTGAACAAATTAATGCAGACCTTCAAGAAAATTAGTTGTATTATTCGAAATCTTTTTTCTGCCTGCAGGTATGGTAAGTATGGTAAGCCTATTCATAGGGGTTATTTAGTGCAGAAATTTATCTTGGTACCTGTCTTCTAGTATATTTATTTGGTTGACACTGTGCATCCACATTCCATAATGTTTTGGCTTGCACCTGCATAGGTTACCCTACAGCTAGATCTTAATTTGGTAAAATTTTTGCGCGGCGTTGGCAAAATCGGTCACGCGCCCGCGTATCGAGGTGCGGTTGACGTCACTAATCTCTTACTCAAAAACTGTGATATCTCTCAATTACAATTCCATGTTTTTTTCTTCCAAGAGATTGTGAATTGCTCCTTGTAAATTGTGAAAGGTGGGCCCGGGAATGGAAGCCCATTAGCCCTCGCCTAAATCCGGTTCTGAACTAACTCTATTTTTATTGAAGAGAGAAAGAGGAAAAAAGCTGCTCTACTATGCTAATCAATCAAACACGAATGAAAAAAATTTTTAATCCCACTTGCTCACAAAAGTTAATGTGATTAGAAAATAACTTATGTCAACTTTACTTAGTTTTTTTTGTGTTTATTTTTTAATTGTATTTTGCTAAACCCTAGTCTCAATTTTTTTAAGCCTGATATTATTGGGCTAATTTTAAAAGGCAATAACTCTTTCAATGCAAACAAGGTATCGGTTATTTATAAAACTTTATTTTAATAAGAAATTCATATTTTTTATGAATTTTTTATTAAAATAAAGCAGTCGGGGTGTAGAAATTTTTAATTAAGTCATAAGAGTCATAATGCACGTATTGTACGATATGTTCGTAAGTAATTACAGCAATAATAATAAGTAAATAATACATAAGTAATTTAGCATTGGAATCTAATAAACAGTATTGCATCTACTAAATAAATGTAATTTATTAGTTCAATTAAATTACTCGGTTTGCACTGGTGTCCAGCTATATTACTAATTTTTTTATTATTGGAGTGATGCAATTCTAACGTAGAGCAGTTTAGTTCAGTTCAGTTCAGTTTTCTTTTATTTCTGCTCCGCCACATGAACAAAATAACAAAATGTTGAAAAGTTTGTGTGTTGTTAAAGACGGGGTTAGAAAAAGGAAGAAGCAACAAAACGAGTTGACGTTGTGTCTTGCTAATTAGCGATGAAAGGTGTGACTTGTTGTTTAATATAGAAGCAAGGTTGCTTCACTTCATTATAAAATTGTTTAAAATCCGAGCAATCCGAAGAGATGGTTAAGCAAAGAAACATTGTCATTGTGTATACCAGCCCACGCAAATTTTGATATTAGGAGTTATAACACGTTAATGTCGTTATAGAATTTGGTTGCATACATGTATACTGGTTAGTTAATTTATGTGTGCATTATGAGCATTCGATGAAGGGAAAATGTAATTTTTTAAAATTTTTTATGTATTTTTGGAAAAGGTTGCTTCTATTCATTTCATCATCGTATCACAATTTTTGTGTTTGCTAAAACTTTTACTAAAATTTAAAGTTAATGTCGAACGCCATTATCCGAGCTAATTGGGTCCAGGGGTGGTTCGGATAAGCAATTTTTTAAATGATCGAACAAAATACAGCTTTGCAATACAAAACATCATATGTACATACCATTATGCTCAGTATAGTAATGATCAATTTGCTATTTTACGTTTAAAACTCTTTTTATAGCTGTCAAGTTCTTCATTTTTTCAGCTGCAGAAGCTTTGCTGAACAACAATCACTCTGTCATCCACACCATGTTAGGACAGTCTCAAATACACCATGCCTCACCACCTGTTCGGATAATTGACGTTCTTCTGTAGCTATATCTGTTTGCGGATATAAAAATTTAGTAAAATTACAAAAAAACAATTTTTAAAATTTTGTTTCGTTATATACAGTAGACCTATTTATTACTTGTTTACACATAAAGCAAACAAATTGCTGTTTCTATTCTAAAAGAAAAGCAACTGTTGGTTTTGCCACAGATAAGTGCTTGTTTATGATTTGTTTAGTTTGCCTATACGCTGGGCTATCTTCACTATGACACTCTGACGAATTAGCCCAACACAGTTTTTAACTCATTAATTACAATTTAGCTTTTATTGTTTACATTGTTTACAATTTACAACCGGCTGCTTGGACGACATCTTCTACTAATTGCAGTCATTTGATTTTCAAATTTTAAAATACTTTACTCTACTACAGGGATGGCGAACCATTGATCCGCGGGTCATAATGTGACCCACTAGTTGAAATTCGATGATTCATTTCATGTTCCAAAATTTCTAGCATTTTCGGAAAAATTCTGGCAATTTAGGACGGATTGAACATGAAGACGTTTTCTTTTGTTTTTAGTGATTTTTGGCCAAAAATTTTCGCTGAAGTGAAAATTTTTTCTTTTTTTTAGTCTTCATCTTGAATTTTGGCCGAAATTAGAGTCAATGGCTTAATTGTGATTTTAATAAAGTTGTCAATTTTTGATCCGTTCTATGAAAAAGGTTCGCCATCCCTGCTCTACTCCTTAGAATTTACTGTTAGTTTCAACCAATGCTTGCATTGTGTTTTTTGTATAATTGCATTGGAGGCCTATAGTATAATACAAAATTGTTGATTTTTTTCACGTTTTATGCCTTCAGTTGGGCATGAAGCTGTTTATTTAGGTGCAACTAGACTTAGACAACCATGGAGTCTTTCAGCTGCTTCCTAGAGCGTAGCGGTAAAACAAAGTTGACTTATTGCTATGCAGTGGTGTACCTAGGATTTTTAAAAGGGGGAACCATGCAACCGCAATCAAATATAATTAGTTGAAAAAAAATTTAAGTGGTAGCTAAAAAAAAGGTTTACACTTTTAATCAGTCAGATTTCGCAATTTTTGTCCCAAAAACAAAATGTTTTCTAAAAAAAAGTCTTCACTTTGAATCAGTCTCAAATTTTGTGATTTTTGTCTCTGAAAACCAAGAAGGGGGTCTGGAAATGGAATCTGTCTCCGCTTCCTAGCGGAATTTCTGTCCTAAAGTATTAGTGATTTCCAAGGGGGACCATGGCACTAGAAATACTGTCCTACCTATGGTAAGCTCACGTATTAGTCATCTCCATGGAGAGCCATGGCACAATGCCTCCCTAAACATGCTACTGTTGCCAGGCATACCATATTTGCGAAGGCGTAAACCGGAACCTTTGTTAAAAGAAAAAATTCGTTTCTAAAAAGCAGTTTTCTCTAAACAAAAGGCTTTAGCTTAAATCTGTCTCGGATTTCTTAATTTTCGTCTCATAAAAGTAGTGTTCTCTAAAAAGAAATGTTTCCACTTAAATTTGGAAATATCGGGACATAATGTTAACCGGGCGGGACACCGGGACAAAACCTAAAAATCGAGATTGTCCCGCCTAAATTGGGACGTACGGTAAGCCTACTTATTGCTATTGGTATTATTGATAAATACACAAAAATTGCCCATATTATTCTTGCGCGTAGCAGTCAAACTTGCATTGTGTTGATTTGTCCGGACGCTACTTCGTCGGTGCTTTATCATCGATTCATCGATTAATTCTTGACAAGTAATAATCATAAAACTCTTATAAAAGGAAAACAAGAATTTTATTTCCTTGACGGTTGCTTCCTATTAACTTTTCCACGATCTGGAAAGATGATAATAGATATGATCATATGATCATGGTAAGTTTTTTATGGAGTTGAATTTCTCAGATCAATGACACAGTATAATATTAATTCGATATCAACAAAAACAAAGTTTTAGCTTTTGATAACCAAAGAATTTTAAAAAAAGAATAATTTATATACGAAAAAAGTTATTTTTAATGCAAAAAAAACTCAAAAAAAATTTTAAAAACTTTGATAGATTGCATAAGTTATTTAAAAAGTCTAGGTAATTAAAAAAACAATCAAACAAAAAAAAGGGTAAAAAAAAACTAAGGTTTTACTATCTATTAAAAATTTTATTTTGTAATATTTTGTCACTACTGTAGTTTTGTAATTCAAATTTTTGGTTAAAGATAAGAGCACAAACGTTAGTTTCAGTTTTTTGATAAGCTTAAAGTAAAGAGAAGTTTTTAATAATTTTGTGATAAGATGATATGTTACAAGTTTTAAACATTTTTTTAAAAATAATGTTTCAAATCTTTTTTACAATTGATGGACCACGAAAAAAAGCTAAAAGCATCTCACTTGGCAATTCCGGAATCTAAGTGCTAGAAATTAGTTACAAGAATTTTTATTTGTGGGCTATTGTTTTTAGGACTGGCTGAAAAATTTATCTGGCTTACGTCGACCAAAAACGTTACCGAAAAACTATTTAATATTGGCTTTTTCTTCATTTCCAGTTTAAAGAAAGTTTTCACAACTGAGTCGCATACCAATAAAGTAAAAACAAACTGAACATAAAGTGTTTGCCCTTAAATTATTATTAAGAGCAACTTCACTTAAAATATCGATCAAAACCAAATATTCTGAAAAGGTTTTTTGGTGGCTTTTTGTGACTTTCTCAAAAGGTTTTTCTGTGGCTAAAATTTTTGTGAGTAATATACTCGTAAAAGCCAAGAAGCAAACTATGGATATGACTAACTTACGAAAAACGACAAATTTTTTCCTTTGATGACGCAATTGACTCTTCGCTTTTAAAATTAATACATTCAAATTAAAATTTAAACTTAAATCATAAAACGCACGTCATTGCAATCACTAAGCGTTTCTTTGTGTGTTACACTAAATCTAGAAAGCTTTTTAATGGTTTACTTGACAGTTTTTTTACTTTGGAATTTAAGTATTGATTAGCATTGTTTACAAAAACAGAAAAAGCTGCCAAATAAGGAACAAACTTTTGCCAAGGTGAGACAGTAAAGCTGATATCAGCCAGTAATGTTTGTTTCGAGTTGTCAAGTTAAAAACAGAAAACTTCTAATTTGCTTATCAGATTGCTTTACTTCTACATAAAGATGGTCCGAATACATTGGTCTGCTGGTTGCTATATAAAAAAATAGAAACGCGAAGGTCAGTTCGCTTGAAATAGATTATATAAAACTGTCCGATTTCTTTAGTTTGCAATAACTGAAAAAAAAACCATCACTCGGTCTATAATTCACTATTAACACCAAAATTAACTGTTTCTAAAAAAGACTTTGAGGTCAACAGAAAAATAACTCCCAGATTTATTTGGCGTGGAAAAAAATTTAAACTTTCACATGCGCTTTTTTACAATAATAACTTTTACAATAATTTTTTGCCTTTAAACATTAGTAGAAAAGTTTTACAACACGAATTAAATAGTAGAGATAAGCTCTGCAATTCTGACGTCAAACTGAGCTCGTAACTCAAACATATCACACATCGGCTTCTGCTAGTGGAAAAATTAATTATTCTTGGTATTGCATGGGGATCCTTTTAATATACAATAAATTCTACCAAGTTTGGGAAACCTTCGACCCTCCAAAAAATTAAATGCTGTCAATAAAAAATAATGTCAACTTGAGGCAATCAAACGGTGTCATTGCGCTTCAGTAATTACCTTGTTTTTTTAGTAATCACGTTTCATTTTGGAAAAAAGTCCCAGAATAGAAAAGTTATGCAGTAAAAAAAGTTTACAGTAGTCCTCCCGAATTTTAAAAATGCTGATGCGGCCCGTGTTTTCAATTAGGTTCCCACCACGGTTAAACTAACGTGAAAAAAGTAAAAAACAAGCAAGCCGCAGATCTGCTAAGGCGTATTGGGTTGGTGATAAAATAAGGAAAAAAGGGTTATTTTTACCTTTAGCCGAAAAGGCTTTTTCAAAAACAATTGTAGTTAACAACAAGCTGTAGTGTCCTGACGAGTCCTAATAAGGACGAAACAGGTCTGTCGGCACTTGCTTGTTGATTGACTTGACCATTCTTACTATATGTTTGTAATTGTAGTTTTATTCTTTAATTCTATTTATTTGAATTGTGTTGACAATCATGTGATGCGTTTTAACGTTAGTCAGTAGATGCGTTTTGAGCAAAGTTTTATTCTGATTTCCTTTAATGTTTCTTATCAAATGATTACAATGTGTTGTAGTGGGTCATCGCTTAAACCGAGCGTACAGTTCATCTTTCAACAATTCCAAACATTTTTAAATTACCGATGAAAAAAGGTTTCTGTGATTACTGACCCATAAAAAAGATCAAATTATTTAAGAATTTAACTTAATCTACTTCAAGCAACAGAAGAAACAGCCGAGCTAACTACAAGCTTGTCAGTGTTTTGCTGTAACGACACGTTTGCCATTGTGTTGACTTTTTCTAGTGGTGCAAGAAACCGTAATTCTATTAATTTTGTTTGATCAATTTCAGTAAACAAACTTAAGTGAAAGCTACGACGGACGATCGAAAGCTGGTTATGTAAACTATTACGTCATGTTGCGTGAATGAAATAGCCTATAAACGTGATTTCCGTTTTTACTGTATATTGATTAGATTCATTACGACATAGACTATTCAGTGAAAAATCGCTGAACGAAATTGATCAAAAGCATTGTATTAATTAAGGAAGCGTGCTGGAGCAATTACGAGCGAGCTTGCATTATCACATGCGCAGGTTGCCTGATCTACCTGGCTTGTCTTGTTCGAGAAAGTTCGAATTAGACAGTTTTTTGAATAATAATAAGAATAGTAGCATGATTTGTTAATCGTACAGATAATTTTTGGATGCAATAAGTGCAGATAAATCTTTAACGATCCTGAAGCTTTCACTTTTTCCAAGTTATAGTTTGCAACAAGTATTGCAACTTGGTAATCAGAATTTCATCGAGCTGTAACAGAAAGCGGAAAGCAAATGTTGTAGCAAGAGAAGCACAAGTTTGATAAAACGTTTTTACTTCCGCATCTGGATCTCAACTCGGTTTTATTGTTCAACTTTTTGGCTAAAGATTTTTCAGCTAAAACGCATTGATGCGTTGACGCGCCTGGGGCAAGATGAAACAGCGCGGTCCCCATGCTACATCGATCAAGTGTGACGACGTCAAAAACTCAGCCCGAAATTCCGTAAAATCTATTTACAGTTTGTTTTTTCTACCTTGCCATAATGTAGAAATCTAGATGAAATAAGTAGATTTTGCTAATTGGCGTTGTCAGTAGGGAAATCGTATGAATATTTAACCTTATAGACTTTGAAGAAAGCTTTTTACTTTTTTTCAAAACCCCTTTAAACTGATCAAGCTATGAGAAAAAAAAGAGACGAAAAAAAGTTTTCTTTAAAAGCAACACAGTTGGATGGGATCAGTAGCGACATCAGGGGCAGCACATCATAGGAAGTTAAGGGAAAAAATTTGAGAGGCCACAGTGAGATGGTTTAGAGATTTCCCGCGAGAAAATAACAACTACAGAAAATTTGTTTTCGTTTTGTCAACAAAAAATTTTTTTCAATGAATACATAAATCAATTCAAAAAATTATTATAAAATCAAATATAAGTTTATTTGATGGTCATCTGGACCAAAAAACTACGCTTAACAATAAAAGAAACGAAAAGAAACGAGCAAGAAAAAAACCAAAGAAATTTATAAAAGTGGCTAAAAGGTACGTGTTCATTGCTGATGTGATGATAAAAAATGAGGTAGAATTTAAATAAAATGGTTTAGTTGTAGCAACTGTTAAAATAACAAAAACTGAGAGAAGACGGTCACCTGAAAATAAAAAAATTTTGGGGTGTGATTTGTTAGAAGTGTTGAGTGTATTCAGGTTGTATTTGTTATACATGGACAAATTTTCTAACTATTTTAGTCTTAATATAGAACCTTAAAATTCACCTACTTCACTAATTTGAAAAAAACTTTGAGAACGTTTTTTTTTTTTTTTTTTTGGAAACACTAACCCGAAGAATTGATATCTTTTTTTAAAACATTGCAAAAGAAAGCTTGAAATAATATTTGGCATATATAAGTATGGATGATTAAAGAAGTTCGAAATGATTTTTAAAAGCAAGCATGCATTGTCTCATAACCAGGATAAAAGTTTTTCGTCAGATAAAAGGGTTTTAATGCAAACTTTCAGTTCGCTTTTCATATAATTGATCTAAACGCAAACAATGAAATGTTGACGTCACCCCAATACAAATTTCTTGCAAGCCAAATGACACGAGCACATAGTTTTCTTCGCAAAGTAAGTTTGCGAAATGTAAAAAGAGAGTGTTTGACTTTCCTTAATACAGTTTATTGTCTAAAGCAGCGGTTCCCAAACTTTTTTTTTCACGGCGCCCTTTGAAGACTTAACAATACTCGCGGCGCCTTAATGAAAAAAAGGTATTCAGTTCCATTATTTCTTTGAACAACCTTTTTTTTGTCCGAAAATCAGGGTGTTCTCTAAAAAAAAAAAAAAGGTCTTCACTTCGATTTTATATCCCATTTCCTTATTTTTCTCTGAAAATCAGGGTGTTCTCTAAAAAAAAAAGGTCTTCACTTCAATTTCATCTCTGATTTCCCCATTTCCCTCCCAAAATCAGGCTGTTTAAAAAAGGTCCTCAATCGGAATCGTTCTCTGAAGGGAAGTTGCTGCTAACAACCTTCACACTGCAATTATTGTGAGAAAAGCAGTAAGTACAACAACTTTCGCATACTTTCGCGGCGCCCCTGACAAAGTCTCGCGGCGCACAGTTTGGGAACCGCTGGTCTAAAGAATGAAAAAAGATGTAACGTACAATATATTGAATCTTAAAACTAAGCAATTTCACTTATAGCTATTTTTAAATTTCTAGCGCAATTGCAAGTAGTATATTAAATTAAAGATAAGTGGGTTATAATTCTTAACAACTCTGTCGTTGCTACGAAGTTTGTCAGACTTTAAGTTCCAGAATTACAGTGGTTCCTGAGAATAGACAAACATTTTTCATATTTTTTTCTCAAATACTTGTTCGCCTCGCAGAGAAGTTACAAGAAAGCAGAATTAAACTTTAAATTGTCCTCTTTTAGAAACGCACTTGAAAAGAATTGGGTGACAATTTAAGAGTCAATTAAATTCCGTCTCAAATTTAGATTGTAAACAGTTAAACTTTGTTTGAATTGTAAAACTTTAAGCCAGTGGTCCCCAAACTTTTCGAGCGGGGGCCGGATGTAGACTTTTTGGACCTCCTCGGGCCAAAGCGGGAGAAAAAAAAGTCTTCTCTTCGATTCGATCTCTAAATTCGCCATTTTTCTCCCAAAATTGCAGCGATCTTTAAAAAAAAGGTCTTCACTTCGATTCGAGCTCTAATTTCGCTATTTTTCTCCCAAAATCTTGGTGTGTTCTCCAATGAAAAGAACTAGGTATAAACCTGAATCTGGGGTGCTGCCAATATAATTCTATCCAACTGTGGCTCAAAGTGAGTGGATACGTTTTTTAAAAAGAGCTCCGCGGGCCGGATGAAAAATCTTAGCGGGCCGTAGTTTGGTGACCATTGCTTTAAGCGAATCGTAAATCGTAAAAAATGTTTAGAAGGAACTGAAATTAGGCTTATATAGATGGCAATTCGAAAGTTATTGAGGTGGAAAGTAATTTGAAGCTTTCGCAGTGAGTTTGTTTTTGCTTTAGTCATAACGCAATTAGTTGCTGCTTTTATAAAAAAAAAAGCTATTTTCATGCAAGGATTCGCGAAATGGCACATATTTTCGACTTCAGGGCAAATTTAGAAGGAAGAGAAATTTCTATGCAGTTGTTTAAGCAATTTTACCTAATTTAATCAACGAACTGGCCAAGACCTTTCGTTATTTTTACATTGCAGAATGACGTGACAATAAAAATTGTTGTTTGGCAGGCAGAATTTTGTGTAAAATAAGGGCAAAAATCAGTATACTGCAACACATTTATTGTATAATTGAGGAACAGTAAACCTACAAGATCAAATTTGATATGAATGCCGCCGAATTCAAGACATTTATCTTAAATTGCATCTTAAACTTTGATATATTTTCTACCTTTGATCAGAAACTAATGTTTTTTCTGTAAAAGTCAGTTAAAAAGTTCCAAAGTTACAAGCGGAATTTCGACCAAATAAACTCGTACTTCAATTCAAACCTAAGAACATCAAGAAATAGAATTTCAGCGAAAGCAGAAAGTACTTTAACCACAGCTTTTTTATGATAGCTTTAATTTAATATTTAAAATAAGAATAATCAACTTTAATAAAACTCTATGTATTACTTGATTATGTTACATATTTATGCTTAAATCTTTAAAGTGCTTATGCCTTAAAAGTAAAAAAGTATTTTTTTGTGACGAGCAAAGTTGTAATCGAATTTTAA
This sequence comes from Diplosoma virens, assembly GCA_963680785.1. Taxonomy (NCBI): domain Eukaryota; kingdom Metazoa; phylum Chordata; class Ascidiacea; order Aplousobranchia; family Didemnidae; genus Diplosoma; species Diplosoma virens. The sequence continues at coordinate 16,960,432 of OY796886.1, read as the reverse complement.
AAAAAAACAGCGACAAACACAAATTTTCAAATAATAGTTGTTTAGATTTCGATTAGTTTGTTTAGATTAGTTTGTTAAGTTTCTCTTAAAAAACCGGCATAAAATAAAAAATTAATTTTTTCTGGGTTAAACAACACTAAAGAAATCAACTTCACACAGATGTTGACTTATTCTAAACAATAGGCAATTACTTTGTTTGAAAAATTTTAAGTTGTAACCTATCTGAACAACAGATTAAAAAAAAACTTTTCGGTTTTAGCAATCCTTTCACTTTAACAGATTTTATAAGAACAAAAACATGACATATATAGAATATTCAAGATATTGTTACAGCTAAACTGATGTAATTCAAGCTAAGAGTGTGGTGAAAAAAATTAAAAAGAAAAGAAGCATTTTCGTTATATTCCTTTGCCTCAAGGTAAATAAACCTGAAATTATTGGTAATTTCAAAGAATCATAATTTCTTTTCAGAATTTTCATCAGACAGTGTCGGATGTGGTGTAGAAGTTTTTAAAGCAGACCAAAAATACTCAATCTCATGCTTTTTTTATTTATATATATATAATTCAATACACGATCCAGCAGCAGTTGAAACGAAGCAAAAATGTCAACTGTTCGAGACGCTGTTTTTAGAAATGCGAACGCAGATATCTGCAATGGAATAGTTTGTTTAAAGTTTACTTGCAGATCTTAAGTTTAGTTTGGTCTAACTAAAAGGTTCTATTACACTGGATCTGCTTAAACAAGATGCAAAAAAAGAAAACGAGAAAAGGATTTTTCATTACCATGACCATACTAAGAGTTTCGTTCAATTCGGTTGAAGTAACCTTAGCTTTTAACAGATACAGTACATAGTTTGCACGTCTATCTACTTATCAAAAAATCGTCAACTTAACAATGTAATAATCAATGGTTATCAGCTATAATTAACCAAGCCCTCTTGAAGTTCTGAGCCACTTAACCAACAACTTAGAAAATTAACTTGTTTCTGCTTCTTGATCATTGATGGCAGTTTGATAAGTAGTTAAGAAAATAAGATCTATTGTTGAAAGCCATACGTTATTTTAACTATATTGTTTTTCAGCATCACGTGAAAATGTTTTATATGCGCTGAGCTTTAATATAAAGTATAAAATTTATGGCTTTGAGTACTGTTTGAGACTGCTTTAAATATATTATTATTTAAATCGTCATGGTTATGATGTCACCGACTCCTACCTCAGCTCTTGTCGCTGGTCAACAAAAAATCTTCAAAATTGTAAGTTCATAGTTTGATTTTAACTTAGACCTTATGCAAAATAGTTTTTTTACTTTAGTAATAAATCTGTTTTAAAAGCTTAAATATATATTTTTAAATATTTTTGGTAAAGTAATTGTGGCACAATATACTTTAAAAGCAAATAAAATTTAGTGAAAGTACTTAAGTAATTGAATTTTAGCCTTATTGCTTATGAATGCATATCAGGTCTCTTAAGCTTTCAACAAAACTGAAAAAAAAATGCTTTTAATTTTCAAATTTTTAAAGTTCTTATCTTTTGTCCGGGAGCGTCTTGTTTGTTGTATAGGGTGGTCTGAAAGTCTTGCAAACCCTATATGCTACTGATTTCAGATCAAAGGTCTGCTCGAAAACTTGAAATAGTTTTGAAATGCTCAGCAGATAGCCACATAAAGATACGTTTTCTTCCGTCATACTAGAATTGTTCTACAGCAGCCTACGTCAGGCATGTCAAACTCGTGAGCTATCGCGGGTTGCACTCATGGCATAAATGTGATTGGAGACCGCAAATCCTAAAACGCTGAGCTTTTTTTGATCTTTGGTGTTATTAAATGTCTAGCGTTTACTTCAGCGTCTGAACTAGATTAAAACATTTACGCTCATTGGAAGTTAGAAATCTTTTTAAATCAAAATTTTTCAAGTTTAAATGCAAAATTCAATCGGTCACAAATAATCTTGAAGTAATGTTAGTTTGATACTAAACCCTTGATTATTCACCCATGTTCTGTCCCCGTGCTTAACAAATCTTAAATGCTTGGATAAAAGTATTTGCGGTTCCAACTTTGACTAGTAAAGATAAATGAGTGTACCAATCAGCCTGGTTCTCTGATTAGTTTTAACAATATTTATTTGAAATAATTGTTGTCAAACATAATTTGACCCAAGCAACGTCATGATTTTTAAAGCTAATGTTATGGCAATATCGATTGATTGTTTGCAAATAAAAATAACCTGGGTGTTTCAACTTCATTATACAATATTAATACTTTACTTTTAGTACAGAACTCGACTCAATTTTTATCAGTTCCAATTGAATGCTGTACATTGACTGGCTTAAACAGCATGATAACCAAACGGAAATAAAAATGACACAAATTGGTGTTCAATAAATGAAAAATCAAAAATTTCTCAAAAAGTTTAAATACAATGCTATATTTTGGCATATTTCTTCATCTTCTATGAAGATTCTGAATTGACCAATCTACTTGTGAAGTTGTTTGGATTGAGAAAAATGTGTCTAAATTACATAATTCTCTTTAAACGTTGTTGTATTAGAATAGCAATTTTCCGAAATAGACTAAGCATTGAACTCGCATACTTCTGCGGGCAAATCAAAGAATAATCAATCTGAGCTACCCCCAAAAAAACAAGTGCTAACATTTACTTAAATTTTGAGGCGGTTCAGTCGCAGCTATAGAGTAACAATAAGCCATAAGCAATCTTTAAAGCATTCGAAAATGAAATATATCCTAACAATATTAAAGATCTAAAGTAACATAGAAGTCGGACACAAAATTATTCCTAACATTTTATTTCATTGTTATTTCCTTCTCATTTTTAATTTGTTGATAAGCCAAAAACTCAACATCATCATCATCATCATCAACACGTGAACTATTTATCCTCCTAAATTGTAGAAACACGGCCTTCAAATTTAGTACAAACTTTAAGCAAGTTTCTTATCCGAATTTGGACGCGTCAATATTTTGCTGTCAGGCGATATTAATTATTTGGCGTTTTAAATCAGTGGTTCTCAACCTTTTTAATGTCTGAAAAAATTGTAATAAATCCAATAAATCGAATGTGTAGACAGCAGATTTTTGTTCGGAACTTTTTATATTTTTGCGGTTGCACCCAATGACAACCAGCCATGCTGGCAGCACGGTCAGTACACAACCATACACATTTCCCCCAATCTAAGCCTTGATCCAGCATTTAGTTATTAAGGAAAATCAAAAATTACTGTTAATATTCTTCTGACATTGTTCTACTTCTGAACTCGTAGGGCCTCCTTAAAGAGTAAAATTGAAATAAATTGCTGCGGACCAATAAAAACCTAATACGGACAGGCGGTTGAGAACCACTGTTTTAAATAATGGATAATGGACCAAAACCAAAAGGATACCAACGGAACCAATGGAACCAATGGATGCACCAATGGACCAAATGAATGAAACACCAGTGAAAACCAATGAACCAAAACCTACAATAGTAATAATGCTGCGGGTCGGACAATTTAGTACCAAGCAAAAATAGCTGTTGTTATTAATCCTTGTATAGTAAATAAAAATTGTCGCAATCGATTTACACGTAACTTTAAGATATATATTAGATAACTGAAAAACTAGCTGCGCAGTATGGCTAACATCTCGCCGATAGCAATACTAAAAGCAGAACATTTTCTTATTATCTGCTTTAAAGAAAGTTCGATATTTTCCGATTATTATATAATATATTCACCTCGCCACTGTAAACCGAGACAGGCTTAGTTGCTCCACTAAATATTTCTTTTCTGGAAACACACGTCTAGTGAACAAATCTAAACAATTCTTGACGAATTCACCATCACTGTAAGCTTTTCCTTTTTCTCCAATACTTCAGATATATTAAACTCATTTTTGTAACAAGCTCAGTGTCTTTTTCATATGCATAAAATGCCTCTTGCATGCTCAAAGACTTTTTAAACTGCTCTATTTTGTCAAGCCGTAATTGACCTTCAATGCCATCAAATTTGGCAGTATGGTTTGTGCAATATTGTATTCTTTCATTACTGCTATGTGCAATATTGTACTCTTTCATTACTGCAATAGTATTTTAGCAAATCACTATTAATCTTCCTTCTCTTACTTGGAAGACATTTTAAGCTTTTAGGCAATTTCCAGAATCCATCTTAGTGTTTAACTAGCCGTTCAATAAGCACTAGAATCAACAATAACAAATTGCCACGGTTCGTAGTCTGAATTTAATTAATCTGACGTAACATGAAGATAAAAATACTAATAAAAATAGAAAACTGCAAGCAGGTTAAAAACAGCTATTGTATATGGTTCATTTATTCGACTTTAAAATTGTTTCTTATTTTACCGCAAAAAATTTTCTTAAGATTTTTGCTTAACTCATATTTAGTTCACTAGAACCGAGCCATAAAAGAGGTGCGCCGGGCCGCATTCTGGCCCGCGGGCCTTATGTTGCACGCTTCTGCTAAAAATCTTGGAACGCAATTGTTGTGGCCACTATTGTATACGCAAAATGAAGACCTTTTTTTGTCTTCATCTCCCCAAGTACTGCCACATATCAAAGTAAAGATTTTTTTATCTTCAAGTAGATTTTAGGCACGAATTCTAGTTTTCAAGGTGGTTATATCCTTTAAAAACTCTTGATGTGAATAGATATTATTTTTTACCGCAGCGAATATATTCAACACATTTTTCACACCATTTCATGGCCCACCGATTGAGAAAACATGGAATAAACACACAAATGTAAAATTGTGACACATATAAAACTAAATTTTTCAAAAAATTTTGCAATTTTTTAAAATAGCTCTGCTGTCCATTTCAACATGCTCCGAAGGCCCCTGGTTAAAGACCCCTGTATTTAGAACCACCAAAGGAAAATGACAAAACGCTGATTTTAATTTAACAATTATTTTCTATTGCTGTGGGCTTTGCCGTCTCGTCGTACTTACATAACCAACAAGACAATGATGTATTGTTGCAAAAACAGTATCGGATGATCATGCTTGCCACCGCTGAAGTTAATGAGTAAGGGTCTAGCATGTTCTTTTCTCACGATTTTATTATCCTATTACTGTATTTTATCGTGCTTCGTATTAGGTTTGGAAAGATTTTGACAAATTTAAAAATAACTTGTTTATACGTTTCAAAAAGAAAGCAAAATTCTTTGATTTAAAGATATTATGCTATTCAGTTAAATTTTGTGTAAAAAACGCGTGAGGCAAAAGCGTTAAAAAGTATTTTAGAACTTAGTACTCGAGTCTATTGCAAACTCTACTTTCAGCAAAACCGCTTTCTCGCTTTCAAAGTTTTAACGCTTTTAGTTCTATCTTATATCTTTTTCTTCTTTTTATTTTCGCTCTTTGGTTTCTTATCTAGAAAAGGAGATCAAATTGTGGCACTTACGGAGAAATATCTGCAATTCCTCAAAAGCAGAAAATTTAAAATAGGTTTTACTATAACTCTTTAAAATTGGAAATGTCCGACAAATTGTAACGTCAGCTCTATTAAAAATTACTGCCATATAACCTACTTAACTTTAAATCGTCGATTCAAAAAGTTTTATACATGCGAACTATGATATACTGTAATTTCAAAATGTTCTCATGCTAAATATTGTGCATTGAAGTAAAAATATCCGAGTCGAAATTTAAATCAAAAGCCAAATGATCTGACTTTAAATTTCATACAGGTTTTGTTTAAAGAACATCGTTGTGAACTATATAGTTACAAGCAATCGTCAAGATATCATTGTATTTGAAAGCCACCGCTGTTTTTTCAACGAATCCTAAAACGCAGGAGATCGCTTAAATGCCAATTTACGCAAAAGTTTGACTCTTAGCTCGAAAGTGTGTCTCAATACTATTGTATATAATTAGCCGTGGAAACGCTTGTGCGATTCGATTGTGACGTCAACGCCCTAGCACTAATGCGTTGTTAATTATTTTTGTCGGGTGTGAAAATCTCATAGGAATTCGTTTTTAAATATTCCAGCTCTTGCGTTTTCGCTTGGATACTAATTTGTCGAAATTAAGATACTAAAAATAATCGTAGAAATGCTTGTCGTAGAGCTGAATCTTCTATGACGTACATGAAGCAGGGTTACCACTAATTGTGAAATAAAGCGTAATTGAGTTACTTTGCCAGTGTCAGTACTTAGCTTCAAAAGAACGCAAAGTTAGGGTTGCCATACCGTCCGGAAAATTCCGGACATGTTCGGAATTTAATATAAAATTCTTCAATGTCCGGAATTTTTAGAACGTTGTCGGGAATTTTAGAGTTTTAGAGAATGAAACTCATTTGTTTGTTGCCTTTGATTGGTTGAAGACCTTTTTTTGTCGTCACTTAGAATTTCAGACAGTTTTATTTTGTCCGCCCCTCCAAAAACTTTTTTGGCCGGTACGCATATGTCTATCCTGAATTCCGCCTATTCAGATATGGTAACCCTACGCTAAGCCTATAATTTGATGATAAAGTTTGCTACTTTTTTGTTTGCATCAGAATCCCGAGTACCTGTGTAAGTAAGCGGCATTACACCAAACAGCTTCGTCTAAGAGATAATCTGAAAAAATTTAAAATTTGAATCATCCCAATTAACTAAAACACACCACTCAATCCCAACAAGAAGGAACAAATCGAGTCAATATTCTTACATTTGTACCTAAAAAAAGTCATTAGCAAGCCCATGGATCTTAGCCGAGATTTCCTTACGTCACTTCAGTTGAAAAATTTTGCAACACTTACACTAATTTATGTAGTTTGGAAAGGGTAAAAGCCAACTTTTATTTATTCAAACCAATGCCAATTGCAATCCACAGAAAATTTTTAGTCGTGAAATTATTATTAGCTCGCGGAATTTCTGCTCAGACATTCTTATTGTGATGTAAGCAGTAAATCAAACACTTCCGATTAGAAAATGGCTTTTGAAATTGAAAAAAGAATAGATTTGTTTTTCAAGCAGCTAATTTCAACTTAAAAATCAATACAGCACATTTTGTAGGTAGAAAAAACCTGATTTAATTGAGTTAATAGCGTTAAGTCTGGTTTACACTGAAAAAAAGCCGATGTTTTTAAAATATATTCATTTCTAAAATTAATTTTTAAAAACTTATGTAACTGAATAATTATTAAATAATATAGTGAATTATTATTTTTAATAAAAGTAAACTGTTCAGCTATTCGCTATTAATTAAAATAACCGCAAAAGCAATTATGATTATTTTAATAAACGAAGTATCTTTATATAGAAACTGATTGGCCTCATCTCTGCGTCTAGATAACCTTGAAGACTTCGCTGTTAAATGTAACATAAAGGCAAACGTCCATTATATCAAACAAGTAAAAAACTGACGTGGCGTACTTAATTTACGTGATTAGAATAGTTGACCGGATTTTGGTTACTGACGCTCGAAACAATGTTCATTTTACTAACGTCATCGAGTTTGTAAATTCGTCTGATAAGTAGAATATTTTTAAAAAGTTTAGTTCAAGAAACAGAATCGATAAAAGTCGGGGTCGACTACTGTATTAAGTGATCAATATGAAATCAGTAAAAAAATCATTTGCACAAAAATTTTTTAAAGTAAATCTTTTTTTAACCAACGAGCTTATATTGTACTTGAATAAGGTTTGCGGAAACCACATCAAGAAATCTTGCAAGAAACTGTTATTTCATGGTCAACGCCGTAATTTAAACTTTACATATTAAATCAAATCATGTTTGTCGTCCGATTGCGATCGATGAAGATGTGCCACTGACAATAGAACAAGGGTGGGGAACCTGCGGCCTAAACCTTTGTATGATCCAAACTGAAGACCCTTTTTTTTAGAGATCACCATCTTTTTGGTGTGAAAAATTATATTGCTCCCCTAACTTTTGTGCGGCCGGCACCAACTCTTAATCTTTGAAATTGCCCTGTAAGTACAAAAAGGTTCCCCATCCCTGCAAAAGAGCAATCTACGTTTGGGCTAACCAATTAAAGAAGCCACTTAAAGAAGCCACTCGAATGTTTTCTTATTTGCTTTAGATTTTGTAAAGTAAAAAAGAACTGACAAATAACCGTAGCGTTTTTTTTTGTAGAAAAAAAGAGCAAAGTTTTTGTTGTTAGTTTTCCATACAATATTGCCTCAATATATTGCTCAAGGGTAAATGGCTTAACCTATTAAAGATATTCCGCATGAAATCGATATCCCGTCATTGATTTCCCTCGAGTTCAAATTAAATATAAATGCAACTGCGAGCGATCACGGAGTAGGCTACATTGTATCTCTCAATAGATTATAGAAAAACTAAGCTATTGTAACAAGTAATTCTCAGTAACAGCTGTTATTTCAAAAGCCATATAAGGCTGTTAGTAAAAACCAATGTGCTCTAATTAATCATCATAAAGTGTCAAAACAAATTAAGGACTTTCTAAGCGATAAAAGCCTTAAAGCAGACTAGTTTTTAGTTTTTATTCATCCCATCATTAACAAGTTTAATAGATTTAAATAACTTTTTTTAGTTTTAATAAATAATACGACGAAAATAGTGTTTATTTACTTGTTCTCCAACGTCAAAGCAATAGAAAACATTGTAGTTAGTAAATTACTTAACCTTTGTTTAAAAATCTGGTATTAAACTCTTTAAAAAAAGCGATTCATTATTAGATTAAAAATCTTTTCAACTATTAGAGTTAATAAATTTTACTAAATTAAACTACGGATAAGTTCTCGACACATAAGGATTCCTTTAAAATGTCTTTTATATGAATTTGTTCTGAAGTCGATTCGTAATCAATTAGAAGTAATAGCCTGAACGTGACATTTCCGCTGACATTTTCACAGTTTTCGCGTATCGGGTCAATTATGGCAATTTATGTTGATATTAAAGACTAAACTGCATCCTCATGTACGAATCAATGTTTTTAATTGTTGCTGTCAAATCAACTGTCGACAATTAGCACAACTCAATATAGCCTGCTACTAACTATTCTTCGCCCACAGTATCCTATGCAACTACGTCAGTGAACGTCAAAAACGAATTGTTTCTAAAATCAGCATAGTCTACAGAATATTTTAGAAAGGAATTATGCATATAGCCTACTCTACCATAGGTGTAGATTAAAGGTTATAAAAATAAAACTTATCATTTTAAGAAAAGTTTTTTTTTCAATTCGAAATCTGTATATATTTTATTATTTTCGTTAAAGACAAGTTTTTTATCTTGAAAATTTAATGGAAATTATCTGAAAATTAAAAAGAATATAACTTACAAAAAACAAAAGATGCAATTGCTATTTCTATAGCAATATTGGTGCTTTGTTGAACAGAACTGCATAAAATTTTAGTTTTTTCGTTAATTTTTATCCATGTTTTAAACCAGAAAACAAGTCTATATTTTATATATACAGTATTCCCATAAGATTATATATATATAAGATTAATGGTTTGAGTTACATAAACATAGCAGTGCAAGATAATAGCTAGCTGTCAACTCAAAGCTTTGCTAAGTGATTCAGATAGCGGTAAACATTCAGGAAATGTTGCATGATCGAAGTACTAAGGAACCGACTGTTCAACATCGTTAAGAGTGCAAATGTGCGAGAGCATTTAAAAAAACGTTTTAGTCAGCAAAATGGAAATAGAAATTTTGTTCGCGTCAAGTCAGCCCGTTCAAAGCCAGAAGTTAATACCTTTGACCTTTAGACTAAGTTTACAGTAGCTGATGTTGATGACTTCCTAAGGCCTGAGTGAACATGAGCTGCAAAAATTTGTAGACTTTTCGAGTGATGTTGATTTTTTGCATTGTTTCACGCAATTAAATAAAACGCTTTCGTTTCAACCCGTTAGCTCCAAAGATAGTTTAGTAGGCTAAATGTCTCTGACTTCGAATATTCATTTAATCACAAAGAAATAAAATTTCATGTACTGATTGCTAAAGCCTTTACTTATATAAATATTTGTTTTCCTGCACGATCCTTATTTTGTATTTGTGGAATTTTTTGAACTTATCAAATTTTAAAAAATTTTGGCTACCGAACCGAAAAATCACTTAAATAATTGCCAATCCAACTACAATCAAAGTTATTTTTCGCAAGATTGTTGCAAGGTTTTATTATTCGCATCATGATTACCAGCCAAACAAGCAGTTATGCATCGTAGGCCTACAAAGAACCGCGTATTGCTTCCGATTCTTCTGGTAGACAAACAAGGCAAGACTGTTAATTTTGATATTTGTCACAAATCAAAAAAAGCTTTGATTAATTATAAGGAGCAGACATACAATAGGCGACAGAAATTGAATATAGCAAGCATGCGAGACGCTTTTTGATTAAATTTTACAGTTCAAAAGAAATTATAAAAACAAAAGGTTTTTAAGACGGTTGCTATTCTACTTGATCAACAGTTTAATTAATTGTAGTTCGTTGTAGTTCAATAACGTTTCAACAGTAACAAAATAATTATTAAATCATTACCACTTTCAATTTGAGATTTATCATACAAACTACAAGTCATGCAAAAAAACATTACTTTGGTCGACTTGAATCGTGTTGGCTATGCCAAAACGTGTCTCCAGTATTTCAATTAATCATCGCAGCTTGCTCTGTAGAAATTCATTTGAGTTGAAAAAAACTACGACATTCAGCAAATAGCCTTAATAAAACTTGATCTGCAAGAAAACTGAAGGCATGTAGTAAAAATGCTTTTAACTACTTTTTTTAGCAACAGAACCCGACTCTTTCTGTTATCAGTTTTTTTAACCATATTATTAAATTATTCATAAACAATTTTCTTTTCGAGGACAGCAATATGCAAGGTATTCTAGATTTTTTTCTTTAACCAAAACAACAGTTTTCTTCGCTGCAGCTGATCTTTGACAAGCTTACTTTAAACCTTTGTTTTTAGTTTTAGTTTGTTTTATTTAGTAAGGGCCTAATAATAAATACTCATTTTATTACATTGACAAATTAAACAGAAAGATCTGAAATAGAAAAAATAGTTAGGTTACTTGTTCTCTGTATTAGCTTCTTGCTAGACGACAGTTTTGCACTTCAGTTTGCATCCAAAAGCAGAAATAGTTTCAAACCATCAAACGGTTCTTTTCCGCCTCTGAATTAAAATGAAGATTTGTGCTAGCTTGTATTTGCAGGTTGTGTGGAAGAGAAGAAAGCATAACTTTACAAGTGGGATCTCTGAGGTAGCAAAGATTAAAAACCACTGGTCGAGATCTTCGAAAATTTTAGTTAGTGACTTTAACCATACTATGTTTGCTGATTACAGCCTTGAAAAGAACCGGTATTTTACTAATCAGTTCGTGTCGGATAGCTTAAGCTGTTTTAGTAAATCGGAATCGTGTTTTGACTAATGGTATGAATGGTCTAGTTCAGTGTTTCTCAAACTGTGTGCCGCAAAACTTTTTAAAATACATTAATCCATGCTCCGCAACAGCAACCTAAACAAACTCTATAACAGAGGAAAAGTATATTTTTTTATGGGCTGCGACCAAAAAGCTTGAAAATTTTAAATATAATTCCTATTACTTAAAGTTTTGGTGATCAGTTGTCTTTCAGGCTCGGTTTGGTACATCAGGCATTTTAAACTGGCAGCCCGCGAAGTCTTTCAACGAATTTTTTGATCAGATGCTCAATAGGAAATCAAATTAATGGTAAATTCAGAACTAAATTTAAATAATTAAAGTGACAAGGTTTATCAACAAGAACTTGATTTTCTAACCGAAATTACCCAACTGAGTAAGTGAAGACCTTTTCTTTGTTCCACACCTTGATTTCAACGTAAAATTTAAAAGAATAACCTGGATCAGCCAAATAATTCAAGTGAAGACTTTTTTTATTGGCCTATAGTTTCTTTTGTAACCAGATTGCGGTCAGCGGCAAAATTTCAGGCCAAAAATTTCACCGATGCGGCCCACATAGCTGAACGAGTTTGACATGCCTGTTGTACACGATATGCGGAACCGAAATACTGTGTATGAAAACAAACAGTACAAAATGTAGTGAAGAATAATAAAAGAAAGCTTTCACTTTATTTATAGAAAGTTACATAAAAATTCGAGGCCTTTATGTAATACATTATAATGCATCAGGTAAAGGAAAACGTGGAAAACTCAGTGCAGACCAAAAAAAATCTGCACTCTGCCGCGAAATTTGGAAAGGTAGCAAAGTGTGCCGCGGGCGCAAAAAGTTTGAGAACCACAGGTCTAGTTTTCAAATCTACGAGTATATTTCAGGTTAATAGTTAAGTGTAGTACTAAAAAGGGAACGAATAGTTAGGAAAAGTAGGGTACCAAAAAACACCGTTTTTATATCTTTCTAACTACTGCGCCAGCATTTCTCAAGCTTTGTTTTTTGGCTTCCCACGGATAAACATTATGTGGCATCCAAAACAATTTTATGCACTTTTTAACATCTAAATGAAAAATAAAATGTTTAGAAAGTTTTGAACTTGGCAGTCTTTTGTAATCGAAATCGCCAGTCAGAAGCGCTGCACCCTTTTTGGCCACCACTGTGCTACATTTCTGACTGTGTATGTTTTATTTAAAACCTCACAAGAAAATTTAGTTTTTATCGGCAATTGCTATTCAAGAAAGAGTTCAAAGGCAGCAATTCACTTTAATTTTTTGAAATTGGCTTTGAGCACGACTTAAAAACGGCATTTTCCTTTTGTGTCAACTAATCATTTTGTCGGTAAAGAAAATATTCAAAAATGATTTTAACCACTTTTCCATGATCTTTGCGAAATCAAATCTTATAATTTCGCAAAACACTTTTGTGTTTAAGTTTTGAACGAATACTTTAAAATCTATTTATATCTTTGAGACCTATTAAATATCAAAGTTATGACAACTATGAAGTTAAGGGTTCTATTCCACTACGAGCGTGCCATGGAGCATTCTTTGCTTTAATGAATGTTTGCTTCGCTTGGCGCTCGCTTAGATTTTAAGCGCAGAAAGATTAATAAAAGAAACAAAGAATGCTCTCTTCCACGTTCGTAGTGGAAACAAGCCTCAATACCGCAAGAAGACAAATTAAATTCTGGACATTAAGATATAGTGCTGTTTTGTTGGGTAAATGAAGTTGACATCGCCAATTAACTTTATTATTGTCATTGCAGCGTTATAAACATGATTGTAGTAAATTACTACAGAAATATGTAAAAACGTTATTGTTCCTAGCTAGTAACAAAACATGACAACTTTCAAGGGAATGTTTAAAATTGAAAATGCAGGATAAAGTGTGTGAAATGATTAAAAAAGAAGAATCCATAGCTTCTGAGAAAAAACGAACCCTCAAGCCTTTGCCAGTTTTTGAAAATAATAATGTTGCATTTGAACCCACGGCCCACAAAGTATCGTTATTTCGAGAAAGATCTTATTGCAGTCTGCCATTGGAAGCTAAGCCGTCCTTAGCTGCCAGAGAAAAACTTGAAATAAAAGTCGAGCCTCTTCAAGTCTTAACATTGGATGCTGACCGTGATAAAGACAAAGCCCATTGTTGCTCGTGGTTGAGTACGAAATGGCAAAACCTCTTTGCGGCCAGAAAAACAACTCCAAAACGGATAAAGCTTTCAAAATCACAAGGCTCTACTTTACGTCGCACCAACTCGATTCAGTCACTGCACGCAAATTGCAAAATTAATGTTGACGGAAATATTTTTCCTCGCTGGACAACTTTTAAAGAGGTCTGCTCACTAATTTATTTTTTATCATACTAAAGAATTTTACTGTTCCACTATTTGAAAGTATTATAGGAGTCTTTTTATTGTATTAATGAAATTGTCGTACAACAGTTATTTGCGTCTAAACTAAAGATGCTGTTGAAAAATGTAGCTTTGCTCAAACCACGCAGGCTGATTTACTTCTGCCAAATTTTCTAAACCGACCATAGGCGTATCAGCCAGAAAAAGTTGGGGCCAAATACAGTTTTGCACAAATTTTGTGGTGTTTGCTTGAATCATAGTTTTCTAGAACTCTACGGTAGTTTTATTTAATATTTAAGGTGAAGACCAAAAAAACTCTTCACTTAGAATCTGTCTTCGATTTTTCGGTTTTCGTCCCAAAAACATAGTGATCTCTAAAAAAGAAGGTCTTCTTCCACATGCACCGGACGATGCTTTGCGTAACTGATACGAATTTGCTAAAAGATTGTAAGTTTTAATTGTTATAACTAATATTTCAACTTTAGGAAAGCAAAAAAGATTGGGGAGAAGAACGTGAAAATGACGTCATATACGCCATCAAACTAAAGAAAGTGAATCGCCTTGTCACCCAAGAGGATAAGGTGATTTCCCTCGTAAATTTTTGTACGAGTTACTGCAATTTTAACTTAAAAATTACTGGAAATTTTTTTTAGGTGGCTCAAGGTCTTTTGTACGAAACCCAAAAAGTGCGTTACATCAAAGGTGCTACGTTGTCGCATTTAGTAAGCTACTTGTGCAAATCGTTTGTCGAGGATCAAGGCGAAAGGCATTTTCTTACCGTATTTCTTGCTACTTATCGCACCTTCGCCTCCCCAGACCAAGTCCTGGATTTAATTGTTAAAGAGTAAGTAGTAAAAATTTTAAATTGAAATTTGTTGCAACTTTGAATTTTAAGTTGTATTAGACCATCAATCGAATGCTGTAGCCGCAGTGCATTGATCAGCCTTTGATCAGTTAGATAACAGGTGTAGATAATGAGTAAGAGTATAAAAACTCTGTTTTCTTAGATCTCGAGAGACGTAAAATACAAGCCAAGTAATTTTATAGCGTCGTACTATCAATTAATTAAATTTCAAAAGACTTTTTACTTTTTGTGCCCATGCTAAAGAATTGTTTTTTAATTTTGTAAATTTGTTTTTGGCGTGCGCTCACAACACACACACCCACCCACACATTACGCGCGCACACAAAAACACACAAACACACATCCTTACCACTATTTATTATACTAATACCAAATAGCACTACTACAAACACCGTGTTTCTATGTACCATCGTAACAAAGCAAGCCATAGTGATAATCATTTTGATTTAAAAGTTCTACCTGGACAAAACTTTAAAAATGCTGTTGGAATTTTTTTAAGGTAGAAAAACAACTAAAACAACATTTTATGATTCACAAGACTAAAATGAAGATCGATTTTGCTTGATTTTTATTGATTTGGTGTTGTTGTTGTATCATTAAAGTTGTTCCTTCGCAAAGACAAACTGGCTGCTTTTTTTAACCGACAGCACAGAAGACTAAGGCTGTCATATTGGTCTATGCTGCTTTGGAAAAAAATTACGAATACCTCATTAAGCTTTCAGATTGATAGACGTTTTAAGCTAATGATATTTGACGTCGATGAGGTCATTTACTTCCAGGCTTTTTTGTTAAATTGAGGTTCGCTCTTCATTTTTTTGTATTTGTACTTTTTCTATGTTTTTATCTATTCTTTTCAAATTAAAAATAAAAACAATATAGTCCCATTTATAATGTATTGAATTTCTTTCAATCTTTTTTTTAAAGTATTGTAGATTAGAATATTTTATTATTTTTTTGAGACAAAAATTTTTTAGTTTTTTTAAAACGAATTATTTTTGTGGCTTACTTGTGTGTTAAAGTACTGGTACTGGGCAACCTGAATATTATGGGACTGTTGATTTCTTTTTCCCTGGCTTATAACTATAGACTCAGAAAAGTTTGTGGTTTTGCTTTCTATATGAATGGTTTTCTAGCCCTATTTTCTCAATAAAAATTAGAAATTGATAATAAGAAGTTTGCTGGTTAACAAGAAACTAAGAATTGGCAAACGAAGTTGGCACCGATCTTTGACCGTCTTAAATATCCTTGGCACATATGGGCTTTGCTTTAGAACAAGGGTTCTCAGCCAGTGGACCACAGCAAGCTTTTTAGGTCGGCTACACAGAGGTGGTGTAAAAGTCATCTGTTCGGTGCCTCTTTTTTGTTGTCAAGGAATGATTTCGTAAAATAAGGTGTGGAGTGAAAGTGAAGACTAGACACATTGGGCGCCACAATTGCGTTTTAAGTTTTTTGAGCCACGGTGTTAAAAAAGATTGAGAACCCCTGTTTTAAACCCTTTTAAATTACGGTACAATTGGAATACACACTTTTCATGCAGCGATCGTTGTTTTGAAAAGTTACGAATTTAGAAATTATAAAAACAAAGCGTTTTTTAAAAAGAGAAAAACTACAAGACACAATGAATGAGATTAACATTCATAACAACAGAGTAATTTATTAAAAATTAAGCTGTTTACTACTGAATTTTTGTTTCAGAAGCGAAATGTTGAAAAACGAAATCTCGAATGGAAAAAGTCAGTTGCTCTGGTAAGTTTTATTTCTTAACAAAAGAATCAGGTTTTATGCTGACCTGTACCAATTTAATTGTACATTATTATGTTGAAAAGCATTGTATCCTTTTTGATGCTCAATCTGGTTATCCCAGTTTTTCTTTAACGTTTTATGTTGTTTTCTATTTAAGGTTTTTAATAAAAATATGAAACAAATATAAGACTGGCTCTCGTGCATTGAAATAAAAAACTTATATCCAGTTGAGGCTTATTTTTTTCGTATCACTTTCCTATTTTTGTTTTGTTGCTGAGAAAAGTTTTAGCAAAATTAAAGCTTTTTTATCATATTTATTTTTTTATATGTTAAAAGAAATAGGATTTTAAAAATTATTTCTACTTTTAATAATTATTTTGTTCGAAATAAGATTAACTGATTCTTTCAAGTTGTTTCGCATATCAGGTCTTACAATATTCGTAGAATTCATTTTTTGCATAGCTAAAAAAAGCAGCAAATTTTCTACGTCTCAATGCAAATGCTATAGAATTAGATCGTGTCGATAGATTGCAACAATAATGATTTCGGTGTTTTTCTCAAACTTTAAACGAGTCATTAAACCCGAACGGTTTTCGCAACAACTTTCCATTAAAGAGAAAGGGACAGCGACAATGTTTTTTTCAACGTGCTTTCTACATTGACACAGCTCTACTGTTCGCGTGTTACGTACCTGGGTAGACCGATATTTCGAGCAAGATTTTTACGAACCCCCTCACCACTTCCGTTTGAATGAGCTGGAGCGAATTGCAAGGAATTTTCAAATTAACGATCCAAAAAAAGCGAATGAGTTTTTGGAGTTCGTCAAGTCGAGAACAGCATCAGCACATTCGCGCATCTCAGTAAACAATTTGTCAACAAGTAAGTTAATGGTTTTTTTTTTGGTCATTCAAATAGTCAGTTTTCCTTTTGATATATTAACGGTTTTGCTGATTGTGTCAAAATTATTTTGCTGCAGATCTACATTCCCATTTTGCTGATAAACCCCGATTCCCACACGTCAATGAAGAAGCAAATAATGCGGAAGCTGTCAAAATCTTTCTCAACGGTTTAACTCCTCAAAAAGTGGCCGAACAGCTGACCTTGGTTGATGCAGTAAGTAATGACGTTGGCACACTTGTTTGTGAGTTACAAGGGTTTCAAAGAAAAAGCTTAAAATTGTTTTTTTCTAATTTATTGAAATTGCTATTTAGCAATTCGTTGAATAACTGCCAACTAATTTTCCCTCTACTGACGCAAACTTTGTCTGTTCAGAACCTTTTTCTTCGGGTGATTTCACATCACTGCTTAACAGCAGTTCGTTCGCCGAAGGAAAAACCAGCAAGTGTCAAGGCTACAATCGATCAATTCAACCGTGTCGTTTATTGCGTTTTGGCTCTCTGCTTGTGCCCGGGATTGAAGTCGACCCAAAGGGCCAAAATAATCAGTAGATGGGTTGAAGTGGCGCAGGTGAGAAATTGTGCTGGCGCAGTCGTGTTGCTGATTTTTTTTGTCACGTTGCGGTTTGGTTATGAAGCAGCCAAAAAAAGATTTATTGTTTTTGCGTTGACATTTCTTGAAGAATCAGATGCTATTTAATTTTATTTTACCAAATTAGACTTTTCTTTTACCAAAAAAATTTTTTGCTGTTAAAATCGAGTCAATGTATTGCAGCAAGAATTTATTTTCTGTTATATTTTTACAATTCATTTACGCTTGACTACATAAAAATAATAGAAAAAATTGCTAAAGTTGATTATCTGCTGTTTGTTTGCTTGTATAATCACTTCGAATGCGTGGGATTGTCGAAAGCGATTGCGAAATGTTTCACGAGCCGAATATAGGTTACAAAATCAAACACTAAATCATTGCTTTGTGGTGGTACCTGCGTAAATTAGTTTATGAACCTGTGTTTGTTTAATAAGGTATTACCATTCAGCATAGAGAACCAGGCTACTGTTGGGTTCATTTCTGTAATCTCAGCTAATTTAAATCTAAATAACAGACAATGTCAATAAACACCTAAATCAATTTAAAGAGGGAAGCCTTATTCTATAACGTGGTACTATTCCAAAAGTAGCCGCACTTGTCTTGTGTCCCGATTGTAAAAAGCCTGCTTTCAAAAGCAACAGCGGTCTTACACCTTCGTATTACAAGGTTGATTAAATTTTCGCTGAATTCGGTTCGGACGTAAACAAATGGCTCAACAAAAGCTCACTACAATCTCGTGTTATGATCAGGCATGCCGCGAGCTGAAGAACTTCTCGTCGTTGCGGGCGATCATTTCCGGCCTGCAAACTCATCCGATCCATCGGTTGAAGAGAATCTGGCAGCACGTTCCTCAGAGCCACATCAACCTGCTCAAAGAATTAGGACAAATCAACACGAAAGACTCGATTCAAAAGGTTGGAGTTAAAATTGCTGACAATACCTGATTTCTGTTTATGAAAACCACCTCTAATTCCAACAATGTAAATTTCCTGCGAGATCTTTTAGGTTTTATTGATTTTTTATCTTTCATGACTAGATAACTGCCACTCTAGATGACGTAATGCATTGCAAATGCGTTGCACGCAGACTTACGTACGAGAAAGATTTTAATCCGTTTGTTTACCATATCGATGTTTTCCTATTTGTTGTGTGATGTGTAACAAACCAAGAACTCAATTTTCTCGAGCTCTTCGGTCGCTACGTTTAAAACAATCAGCAGTAAAGATTTGAACAACAGTTCTTCCGCGAAGCCTTGTATGACCTGACCCAGCATCAAGCCGAGATTCAACGTTTCAAAAGCACGGTCTGACTACTTATCCAGTCGAAATTTGATAGTTATTGACTTTGAATAATTTTTTTTGTCTTAATATGACGAACAAACAAGAGTGATTATAGCGTATTAGTGACGTCACAATGCCTATTGCACCACGTTCAATCATCTGAAAAACTAACGCACAACGCCACAGGTCGGAACGGCGAAAGTAAACACTGAGCAGAGCGCGATCGATAGAGTGCGACGAGACGCGTCGGAGCGTCGTCAACGCGACATACACTCCGGGATCACGCACGGCACTGTACCGTTCCTCGGATCTTTCCTCACGGACCTCACTTATCTCCACACTGCCAGGCCCGATTACATTGAAGTAAGTTGGAATTTGTCCGTTTGTTTTCTAACTTTCCGCTGTTGGAGCGAACGCGGGCAAAAGCGATTTTTTGTGAGTGTTGCGATGGCGAAACTTTAGATTTTTTCGATACTAGGGCAATTGGATTTTGTCTGAATTTGCTTTCGATGTTAAAAAAGTTGTAAAATTTTTTTTGTAAAAATAGAATTTAAATTTTTCCAGAGGTTTTATTGATTTGACATTTTTTAAAATTTCCATTTTCAACTGCCTAATTGATTTTCTTTGATTGATTGCTTTCTTTTGCAAAGATTTCAAGGGTTAGCGTTAGGCTGTAGTTTTCTAGAGGCAGTAGAGTATTATATATTTTGTGTTGTGCCGTAGGTTTCTTTACATTTACTTGTGTACAAACAGACTGCGGTAGCCAAAAAAGTAATTAATTTTTGAAACTTAATAAAGTTTTTAATTGTCTGTAAAATGCGTAATATATTTTTTCAGAAAAATTTTATAAACTTCGAAAAGCGGCGAAAAGAATTTGAATTATTAGCCCAACTCCAACTGTGGCAAGTTTCCTGCCGCAGCTATCGTCATTTTAAATCTGACACTGGCTTTTCTTATTGGTTCAATTCCATCACGTTACCTACCGATGATCATGCGTAAGTTGTAATTAGTTCAAATTTTTATTGTTAGATACGAGGAAACCTAAGGGCTAAAATATATCTCCATTTTAAAACTATAAAGACTAAAATTCTTTAAAATAATTTTTGTATTTGAAAAATTCTATTTGTTGGAATAACAACTAGCTTCAAGATTTAATTTCTGACAGAATTAAGTTGTCGGAAGATTTGGAACCCCTCTCTTCTAACCCTCTTTCTCCTGTGACTCCGACGAAACGTTCTCTGTCTGAGTAAGTAGCTGATAACTGAAACTTTTGCATGGTTTTAGTCTATAGTTCGGCCACCTTACAGGCGATTTTCATAGAGCGAAAATTGTTTAACCTCTGTATTGTAGACCTGGTAATCAGAAACAGAACTTGTAATATCATAAATCTATACTTAGTCCAAAAAAAATTAAAGTGGATATTTTTTAACGTCAAGGTTATTAATATTTTTTAACGTCATGATTGTCGATCGCCCTTGGTATACCTTAATAACGCTATTTTTCGCAAGTCGTTGCCAAGTAATTGCAACAATCACGAAATTGCGAAACAAACCATCGAAATTTAAATTGAATGTTTTGCTTTTAGCGTTCTTCATCATCATCATAACTCTGGGCTTCCACCTAGTGGAAATAATTCAACGTCACCTATAAATCGCGCTAAAAGTCTGGGCAAAGATCTTTATGAAAAAAGGTTAGTTAGCTATTCTTAAAAAAATTTCTAGATTGGTTTATTTATTAGCATTGTGTGGTATGTTTTAAAAAGGGTCGTAAAATATTAAAATAATTTATTAGATGATTTATTTTTTTTTAGTTTTCAAAATAAAAACAATCGGCCTCAAAGGCAAGAAAATTTAAGCTCTTAAAACAAAAAACAAAAAATACTTAACGAGTTAGCTAAAAAAGATTGTCGTTATCTGCAAAACGATAAACAACGCTCTTAGCTCCTTCGAAACTGCTGATGAAATGTTGTTTCTCATTGTTCTTTTTACCTCCGATTTTAAAGCGTCTTTTGCTTTGACTAGCTGTCACCAACTGGAACAAACATCTCCGAAACAAAATGGCAACGCAACGCCGGTTTCTCGTTTGGAGGTAATTAATAAACTTCTTCGTATAGTCGACGTGATTAATTTTATTGGCTTACATTTATCTTGGGCTGATTGTTGTTTTGAGTGGATTTACCATTAAAAGCACTCGACTTTATTAAGGAATTTGTTTAAATTGTCTTCGTGAAGGGTCCAAACCAGATCACCCAGGCAGACCGAATATCGAGGAGCCTTGTACTCACACCTTTCTATTCACAATTCAGGATATTTGCTCATTGAGTAATACCGCCGACAATATTGATTGTGACAGATAAGGAACACATTATTTTTCCTAACTTTAATTTAGCCTTTTCAAGTAGGCTTGAATATGTGTCATGATATAGATTTATGCTCTTAAATAACACCTTTACTTAATTGCGTCCTTTTCATTCCACAATCACTCATAGCCATCAAATCATAGAAAAGACGAAATTTTCTGTTGCAGTCGATTATATTATAACTTACCCGAATTTAATTGAATTCTTTTTGTGACCTTTCATTAAATATGCTCTTAGGCTGAACGAACTGTGAATGTTCAAATCATAAAGAAAGACAACTTGGATGAAAACGCCCCCTCAATCGGAAAAGAATTAAAAGTAAGCGATATTGATGCTGCGGAGTTAATTTTTTTTCAAATCGAATCTTTTTGTGGCCAACTGCGTTAATGATTTTTAAAGATGAAAAAACAAAATTTTGTATCCGGATTTTTGAAGGAAAAAGCAGCAACAAAATCGTTTCTGTTTATTTCAGTTGCGACTACTTTATTATTTCCCAAACCAGGTCGTTTAATCGCTTCAAAATTCTTTAGGCTATAGCGCTTTCGCTGCTTTCCTGCTAGTCTGGAGCTGACAGATATGACATAATCGGTTGGCCAAATTTTCTTATATTTAATTGAACCTGATTGGAATGGTCCTAGTCCTAATAGAATTGAAAGGAGTCTGTTTGTTTAGCTTTCTTTTAAAAAAATTAATAGGATTTGGTAGAGTGTTTGTTGACTTTTCTGGAAATCTATCACTTGATTGCTTAACATTAAAAATAGCGTAACCAATTACGCCGACCTGCTTCCGGAGATGCCAAGATATTGCTGTCCGCTTTCATTACTTATGTTCTGATCCATATATCCACTGTCCGTTCCGGAGATACTAAGATATTGCTAACAATTAGAGTCGAACCCGAGTTATCTGCTTTAGCCTAAAATTAGACACTTTATCCATTTGATTATAAGAGTTTCGCGATTTATTTC
Organism: Diplosoma virens; assembly: GCA_963680785.1. Lineage (NCBI taxonomy): Eukaryota > Metazoa > Chordata > Ascidiacea > Aplousobranchia > Didemnidae > Diplosoma > Diplosoma virens. The sequence continues at coordinate 16,938,022 of OY796886.1, read as the reverse complement.
AGCTCAATTCAAACGATCGATCTCCAGCATTCGTGAGGAAAGCTTTCAATCTTTTTGAAATCGAAAACGAGAACGTCAACAAGTTTAAAATCAAGCAACTTTTGCCGGGACAGAAAGGTGTGCACGATTTTTGTTTATGCAAAGTCGTATCGAGATTTTAAATGCGGAAAATTAAAAAATTAAATTTAAGGTGTTTCACATGAACAACATTTCTCATTTTTTGTGGGTTAGTTTAACCTATGTTTAAAAATTTCGTGAAAACTCGTTTTTTTTTATTAAAAAACCGATTCACTATTGCCACCTATCATATTGCGCGATCAAAACAAAAATTCTATTAAAACACAATCGAAATTTAGAAATTCAAAGCATTTTTTGCCGTACATGCAGATATTATATTTTCGGTATTATTATTATTATTATGTATTTTGATATTCAATATCTCCGATGTTGTCCTACGAGGGAGGGTGTTGTTGATACGGGGGTCAAAAAGATTTGAAATAGGACCCAAAAATTATAAAGAGCACTTATTTAAGGAAAGAAAATTTTTTAGTCTTCATTTGAATAAAAATAGTTTTTTATTTTTCGACTTTCATTTTCAAGTTCATTTGAAAAGGCCAGATTTTAGCTTGGTTATCGTGCTCCGACTTTAAGATAGGCAGATAAATAATTGATAAGATATAGAGGCTTACTTTGCTTTTTTTCAAAAGTTTAAAACTTTTTGAGCCTAGTAATTTATTGATGAAGTTGCTGGTTATTAACTTAATTTTATTTACCAATAGAATTGGAAATACCCGACAACGGAAATGTCTACTACGCAATGAATAGCTCTGCAAACGAGTTTAATTTTGTATTAGTTGAAGAGGGTGCGGAACTTTTTACTTCCAAAATTGCAAAGTAAGATTTTTTTATTTTTTTTTGTATTATCTATTTTGACATTGATAATTTTTTTCAGTCGTTCTAAGCGTGGCTCTAGCAGCAAACAAAAAAAGAGTAGAAAAATTCCAAATCCACTTTCGCCTGTAGTTTCCTCCTCGCCTATGAAGATGATTTATCGTCATCTTGGTTTTACCGACTTTTTCTGGGCCAACAACAGTTCCTATTCTCTTTCAAAAGCATCACGTCACGACTTGCCGAAGAATCACGAAAGAAAAGAAGAGGAACCACCGGAAGAGTTATCCGACAATGAATCGATGTCATCAACTTCTTCGAGCAAAAGTCGGTCGTCCTTGTGGCGAAAGCTGACCGGACTTGAACCCGAACACGGTGAGAACCTGTTTCTTTATCATCGTCGTCATTGCTCTTTATCATGCTTTCCACTCTCATTTAGAATGACATTTTAAATAAGCTTGGCTACGGTACGCGTTAAAGAACTTGAGTCTTTTAAGACTTTTTTTATCTTAACTAATGAAGTCCAAGGTTTTTTTCTCGCTTTAAGTTTTTTACTAAATGAAGCAATGCAACTTTTTTTCCCGTTGATTTACGTGATCAGCCTTGGAAAGAAGGAATAATTAATTTTTGATAACAATACCAGCAGACGTTGACGTTTTAAATCTTGCTTAGGACCTGTCGAAACCTACAAATCCCTCAATGATTTTCCGGACACACCGACCAAACCAACCTCCCCCGGCCACGATCAACGGTCAACTTGGCCGCGCAATCAAGACTTTTCTTCCGATGTCACGCAGCAGAAGTTACACAGGCGAGCGGCAATTCGCAAACACCACAGCCATCCGCGAGATCCTACTTGCGGCAGTACATCGAACGATGCTTCGTCGCAAGAGTCGCTACACGACTCTCCGACCGGGAGCGAAACCTCCAGCAGGAAGTCACGTCTGTTATCAGCTACGGAAACGCTGGTGACGTACGAAGAATATCAAGAATTACAACGTCAGGCAAGCACGGAAGTTGTACACTGTGAAAACCCGGAATTACGGAGATACGCGAGCGATCCGTGCATCCTCGACAGCAACGGGGTTTTTGATACCGCTTTGAAGAAACATAAACCACGTTTATTGCCGGACGAGACGTCAGAGCAAGGACGTCGTGCGTCAGAAACAGTTACAACCGCGTTGTGACAAAAAGTTTTCAGTTTATTTGTTTTAAAATGCCAGAGGTTGCCAGATTTTCTAACTGTGCCAGTTCTTTTTTTTGTGCAATAAAACGTTTGTTTTTTTACGAAATTTATTCTACAAGAATCTAAAAACACAGTTACTTAGTTGCAAGAAAAATACTAGCAAAGACCACAGTGACGACGTTAATCGTGCGTAAGCGCTTCGTCAGCGAGGCGGCTGACTTGATCGATTTCCTCGGCGAGATCCTCTGATTCGAAAAGCAAGGCTCCGAGCTCCCAGACGTGTGCAAGTCCTGATGCGGAAGCGGTGGCGAAGATGTTGCGACGAGTCGTGTTGAATCGCAAGTCGTTTATGACGCACGCTTTGCCGTCGCGACTGAAAGAGAAATGACCGAAATTTTTGACTGATACTAAATTCCTTGCTTACTAATATTTGAAGTATGGCTGTGCAACGTGCGAGTTTTGTTATAGAGACCAGTACAGAAGCCAAAAATAAATCGAGTATTTTATTGTTAAAGTAGCCTAGTAGTGATGTTGAAAATCTCCAAAGCTCTTTTTTACATGTGAATGTAAATTTTAAAGAAATCAGTGCGCAAAAACCTCATGCGGAGGTATCGATAAATTGAAAAAAACAACCTTTATTCAACTTAATTCTAGCAACTTACTCGGCCGCGTCACAAAAAGACAGAGATCGAGACGTTATCGCGTCACAAGCTTCGACTCGACCTCGAGTGCCAACGGTGAAAAACACTCGAGGTCGCGAAGGAGACCAGCGGGCCGCAAATAGATAATTAGCTTCCCGGCCACCGGCCGCTTCTTCGGGTCGAATTTCACGCAGCGCAGTGGCTTGTAGAGAATGGTAGATTCTGTAAAATGTTTTCAACGGTGACGATGAGATGTTGCATCAAAGGCTTGTTTTCACTTCGAGAGTGGAATGGAGCATTCTTTGTTTGTTTTATTGATTTTTTTTACTTCTTTCCGCGCTTAAGCGCTACGCGAAGCAAAAAAATCAACAAAAGAAACAAGGAATACTTTATTCCACGCTCGTAGTGAAAACGACCCTTAATGGACAAGCTTGAAACAGTAAATAGCGCTTGCAGTTGAGGAGACAAACAAAAGTAGCGAACCAATGTTTTCTATTTTCCAAAAATTAGCGCAGAATTTTCCCCCGACGTAAACAATTCTAAAAAAACTTATTATAACAATAAATGATATTATAATTCTTTTACAATGTTAACATCGCTGGTACAAGATTTTTCAAAAAAAGTCGAAGGGAAAATCAATCTAAAATTACTGTAAGCTTGGCCGAATCAAGTTTGGCCGACATTTCAAATTGCCTGCTTTAAAGCAGTGAATCAAGACATGATGTCACAAAGTCAAAAACCAAACTCAACACAATTTGTAAAAATAATTTGTGAATATTTTTTCCAACAAGACTGTAAAACTGGCGGTCAGATCTTTTCAGTTTAGGTGTCATAGTCTTGATAGATACATTGGAAAAGACAATCGTAGATTTTTGCAAGGAATAAATTCGAAATATAATAGCTAAACAATAGGGAAGAAAATCAGCAACTGTCTTTGACACGGATCTATCCACGAGACTCCGGCGTATCCTTGATCTCATCATTCCGCCACCTTAACGTAAAATCGACTAACCGACATGTTTGATCAGTGGAGCACGTGAGAAAAAGATGACGATGAAACGGCGACCAATCAACGGTGTAGACGGGACCAACGTGACTCTAGAACAAATTATCCAAAAACAATTCAAAACTTTCAAAAATTGTCAGATTGATCCATAGAAAAGTGTTGAAACAAGAAACAACTACACATCTATTTTCGCCTCAAAATAAGAGACACGACGTGTTTTATTTTTATTTATTATTTCCATTTTTATTCACGATCAACTTGAAATTACTCATAGTGCAAGTAGAAATATAGATTGTGAATAAGGAAGCAGCGACTAAACGAAATACGTTATTACGTTTTATACGTTTTTTCTGCTGGCAAGAGTTGGCCGTTATTTGCAGCCACACCTCCACCTTCACTTTTTGCACTCTTGGTAAAATGCATGGAGCAATTCAAAGTCAAAAAACTATATAACAACGAAATATTATATAATTTAAAAAATTTTAAAAGTCGAGTTGAAAAACTCTTTTGCAGCATTGGGCCAGCAGCTAAAACAAATTTGACTACGAATTACAAAAATTAACGAGAGCATCATTCTCTCATACGCGAATATGAACTTTCACCTCATAGGTAAATATGACAGGATTAGAATCGTCAACATCCAAATTGCACTTCACCACCGCGCCTGCTTCACAACCGATCAACATCGTGCTGCTCGTGGAGAATCCTCTGTCCGAGAGAAACTCGTCGCGTAAATGTTCGCTCGCCACCGACAAGCACGTGATGCCCACAGTTGCAGCGCCGCGCACGCCTGACCACCTGAAAAGCGACCACGAATCGATTAACATTAATTAACATTTCTTTGCTTGATTTTCATTGCTACGGCCGCAATTGGTGGACTTTTAAAGCATTTATGGCGGTTCCAACGCAAAGTTTTCAATAATTTAAATGGCTTAGTGAAGCAATTTAGACCCGATAATGTTTTGATAGGAATTATGAATTGTTCTTAATTTGCAATACTTTTACATGACCATAATTTCACTTGAAATAATCAAAACTTATAACAAAGTTTGAAGTTAATTCTTTTTCCTTGCTAGGGCACACGTGAAAATGAAAGAGATATTTAAGCAAAATCACAACCAACATTAATAGCAATACAATTTAATTGTGTAAAAAGTTCTAGGTATATTCCACTCGGGTAAATTCCACCCAAGTGACGTACATTCCAAATTCAATCGGAAAATGTAAAGTTTCTTTTTTGTCGACGAAAACCATGACGCTTACCCTAATCCTAACCCAAACCTTAACTCTAACCCTTTTA